>APFE030135290.1:0-44433 GCA_000404065.3 Pinus taeda
GGCCCCTAAGTCAGAACAATGGAACCATCTGGACAAAGAACTAGAACCCAGGAAGCTTTCTATCCTAAATGGACCAGACATCCTAAGATGGGGATATACTACAAAAGGCACCTTTACTATTAAGGAGGCATATGATCTTAGGACAAGTTGCGAACAGGGGCATCACAATCTCATTTCGAAAAATATTTGGAAAGGAGGTTGGCGGCCAAAGGTGGCTTGCTTCTTATGGTTAGTTTGTAGGGGTCGAATTCTTACTTGGGGCCAAATTCAACGAAGGGGTATCTATGGACCTTCATATTGCTTCCTTTTTATACAACAGAATGAAGATCTAGAACACATGCTAAATTCCTGCCCCTTTGCTGAGCAAAAATGGCGATAGATGGAGGATCTCTTTGGAAGAATTGATCAAGATTACCAAAGAATTAGAGAAACCATCCTCTTATGGAGAAAATGCCTCTTCTCCAGCCTAGTCCTCAACAAAGCTTGGGGGCTCGCCTTAGGGTTAACTCTATGGGCCATGTGGAAAGAACAAAACCACAAAATATTTAAGGACCACCCTCTTCCCCAGGAAGCTGTTTAGGAAGGGATCATCCAGAACATTCAGGAAACAATCTTGGTGGAGAGATGGCACCCTAAAGACTTGCAAGTGGTTCCCCATGAGGCTAGAATTCTTCATCGTCTGAACTTGTCGTTGACGATGATTGCCCCAACCTCATGGAAGCTCATCACGAGAGGAGTGGACTCACTCAATTACTTCACTACTCCCCTAGAGGGATTCATTAAGTTGAGTTTTCACAGAGCATCAAAGGGTAACCGAGGTCCTGCAAAACTGGGAGGCCTCTTCCGAGACTCTGAGACACATACTCGCTTAATCTACACTGACCACTATGGATATGTGAGTAATAATGAAGCCGAATTTGCTGTTGTTCGACAAGGCCTTCACAAAGCTATCAAATTGGGATACATGAATATTGTAGTGGAAGGAGACTCAAGTTAGTAATCAATGTGGTTAAAAAGCCGAGCTAGGGAGCTAAATGGGACAAGCTCAGCCATAGCTGGAGAACTGCAAGATTAGTCCAAGAGATAGGAGATTTTATACACAATTATGACTATATTATCACCAACCATGTAAGGAGAGAGGGCAATAGACCCTCAGAATTCCTTGCAAATTGGGGGTGTGCTCACCAAAATGACCCCCTTGAGATAACTTGGCCGTCTCATCCCATGGATGGGAGGTTCATGCCCTTGGAAGTGATCCTAGAGCAAGATAGGAGACACAGATCTCAGTGCCTCCAAAAAACTGACCAGACCCCTGGATGAAGGGAAATTCCATCAAGTATGAATTAATGCAAATTACGTCGGGATACACACCCACCACCCCCCACATGCTCGAGGTGATGGGTGCTCTGGCTCCTTGCATGTATAAGGTTAGTACAACAGTGGAAGGTGGTAGAGTTAGTATGTTAAGGTTTGAATTTGGCGGCCAGTGCTCCAAGAGGTTTGTAGGTTGTCTCAGTGCCCAAGAGATTTTAGTGTGGACGAGGGATTCCGTAGAAAGACAAGTGCAGTGGATCCAGAAGAGGCGATGGACTCTTCAGCTACAAGCGAGGGTAACCTAGTATGTAAATTGTTTATTCTCCCCCTCCTCCATGCATCCGAGTGTCTGGTTTTTGGATTGGGTTTTGCATGGGGTTGAATTATCTGTGGGTGGGAGTAAATTGGGATGGTGGAAGCCTTTGGATTCAGTAGCCTGGCATTATTATGTTATCCTAATGAGTATAGCCTTTGTGTCGTTTTTCTATGAAATTATCCTCCCCTGAATGGGGTTATTTTGGATATGGGACAGTGGTGGCAACCCTGGGGAATGTTGTTGTTTGGCCTAGTTCGAAGACCTTGGGGTTTGGGGTTGAGTCGCCTTCAATTCTACATATAGAGTTTGCTTTACTGTTTTTTATGGGGTTGAAACGAAACTTGCATCCCTGCATAACTGGTGTAACTAACATGGTAACGATTTGGCTGGATGGATTGATTGGCTTCTCACCCATGGCCTGTGTAGAAGCTTTTGTGGGGTCGCATTTGTGGTGTTGCACCGTCCTGGGTTTGGGAATTATCATAATGTGTTTGGAGCTGGCTATGATGAGATCCTAATTTCTGTTTCTAGTTGTTATGCAAATAGGCCTAGGGGTAAAGAAATTGAATTCTTGGGTGGGTTGGAGGACCTCAATGGGAGGAAGGGAATGCGAGTGGCAGAGAGCCAAAATTTAATATTAAGGAAATTACGGTTTCTTTCTCCCATGGTAGGTACGTGGGGAGGTAGGCTCACCTAGGAGCGGAGGGCTTTTGGGCTCGAACCCCCACCTACACAGGGATTTGGAAACAACCATTTTCTCACCAAGTATCAGGATCGAATTGTGATGGCAAGGGCAGCGAAGGCAAGAGGCCATGGAAGGAGACCTCGAGCGGCTGAGTAGGATGAACAACTGTTATGAAACCAACTCACAAAAAGATAGAAAAGATAGATCAATGCCTTAGAATTCAGCCTCTTCGAGGGGGCAACCTCCTTTACATTACAAAAATGAATGATTCTTTGATGATTCAAATGAAAAAACCTCCTTTTTTTATATAGGAGTCTAAGCAGTCACAATATAACCCAACCGACCTAACAATAATAATATAAAGGCACAAAAATAACAATAAAGGGATTTTCTATGGGGCATAATAATAAACAATATGGGACATAGGCACAACAATATTAACTAAGGATACAACTACATAAGGAAAAAATGGAGTAATCACTAGTATATAGGGACTTAAAACAGCCCCTCTCCTTCAAAAAAGTGTTGTCCTCAATGCTTGAGTAGTTCTGGATGCTTCTGTATAAAATTCTCGTCCTCCCATGTGGAATCTTCAGCGGATAAGTTCTTCCACTTGATGAGATACTCCGAAATTGATCGATTTTGTAGCTGTCGAGTTCTTGTTTCTGTGGCTGCTTTCAGTTCCAATATAATTTTTCCTTCCTCATCAAGTTCTGGCAATATTGTTTGAACTGGGAGCTTGTCACCTATAACTTTCTTTAAACATGAAACATGTAAAACTGGGTGCACTCGAGAAGCTGCAGGAAGCTCCAATTTGCATGCCATAGTATCAATATTTTGCAACACCTTGTACGGACCATAATAATTTGGTGATAATTTATTATCCTTCTTAGCTTGCTTGAGGGACATTTGTTTATATGGTTGTCGCTGTAGGAATACCCAATCACCTACATCAAAAATTCTTTTGCTGCAATGTTGATATGCCTGTTGTCTCATTCTATTCTGCGCCAACATGAGGTTATCCTTTAAGAGTTGGAGGATTTTTTGTTGATGCTCGATGTGATGTTACACTACTTGAACAATAGAATTTTCTCTTAAATATGATGTGATGGATGGTCGCTGATATCCATAAAGTGCCATAAATGGGGTCATTTTTGTTGCTATATGGAAGGAAGTGTTATACCACCATTAAGCCAGAGGCAACCATTTGACCCACTGTGTCTTCTTATCAGATACAAACAACGAAGATATCCTTCCAAACATTTGTTTACTATTTCAGTTTTCCCATCAGAGTTAGGATGATAATAGAGCTATGAGTTAACTGAGTACCGAGACAAGAAAATAATTCTGTCCAAAAATTTCCAGTGAAAATGGGATCTTTGTCACTTACAATAATCTTTTGGTTTCCATGTAGCTTTTGAATTGCTTCCATCAATGCAGTAGAAATTGTACTAGCTTTAAATGGATGTGATAATGCACAAAAGTGTGCATACTTGGTTAGTCTATCAACTACCACCATGATGACACTCTTTCCCTTAGACTTGGGTAAACCTGTGATAAAATCCATTGAAACCTCCTCCCAACGTTGGTTTGGAATGGGTAAAGGCTGTAATAGACCTGGGGTCTTAATTGTTTCAACTTTATTTTGTTGGCAAACCAAACATTCTGCTACAAACTTTTGAATATCCGATTTAAGGCCATCCCAAAAAAATTCCTTCTTAACCCTGTGGTTAAGTTTTAAAAACCTGGTGCCCTTCCTAAGGGAGAATGTGCAATCCATAAGGAATCTTTTGTTTGAGTTGGAAATTCTTACAGAGGTATAAGCGGATATTTGTACCATAATGAATCATTTTTTGCCAGCTAAATGTTCAAATGTATGGAATTCTTGTTGTAATCTTTTGAAAAGTTGCCCATACTTCTTCATCATTCTTCCATTCCTCCCTTGCTTCATTTATCCAATCTGGTTGGATAATAGAAATGGCGCACAACAATGTTTCCACATCCTTATCCTTTCTTGAGAGTGCATCTGCCACCACATTTTGCTTCCCTTTTTTGTAGATGATTTCAAAGTCATAACCCAACATCTTTGTGACCCACTTTTGATGCTCTTCAGAGGAAAATCTTTGTTCTAAAAGGTATTTAAGGCTATCATGATCCGTTTTTACCTTGAAGTGCCTTCCCATTACGTAAGGTCGCCATTTCTTAAGTGCATGGAGTATTGCCAACATTTCTTCTCATAAATAGCTTTGTGTAAAAACTTTCCCTTGATTGGACGACTTTCAAAAGAAATAGGTCTTTCAGCTTGCATTAAAACAACACCAATTCCATTTCTTGAAGCATCAAATTCCACAATAAGGGTTTTTGTGAAGTCCGTTGTAGCTAAGGCCGGTGCTTGGCACATTGCCTCTTTAAGATGTTCAAAGGCCTTTGTTGCTTTTGGAGTCCATGAAAATGCATCTTTCTTCAATAATGTTGTTAGAGGTGCTGCTATTCTCCCATAATTCTTAACAAACTTGCGATAATACCCTGTCAACCCAAGAAATCCTCGCAGATGCTTTATGGATGTGGGATTTTTCCATTCCTTAATGGCTTTAATTTTGCTAGGGTCTACCTTAACTCCTTCATGAGATACAATATGACCCAAATATTCCACCTCCTGGACTCCAAAGAAACATTTGGATCTTTTTGCATATAATTGTTTCTCCTCCAATAGTTGTAGCACCCTGTCAGCATGTTCAACATGATCCTTCCAAGACTTACTATAGATTAGTATATCATCAAAAAATACTAACACAAATTTTCTAAGGAAGGGTTTGAAAATGGGATTCATCAAACCTTGAAATGTAGAAGGTGCATTGGTAAGGCCAAAAGGCATGACCAAAAGTTCATAATGACCCTCATGAGTTTTAAATGCTGTTTTCAGAATGTCTTCAATCTTCATTCTGATTTGATGATATCCTAAACGAAGATCCAACTTGGTGAAGTAAATTGATCCATGCAATTCATCCAATAATTCATCAATGACATGAATGGGAAACATATATTTAATAGTGAGCTTGTTGAGCTCCCTATAATCCGGACACATGTGCCATGATCCATTCTTCTTGTGCATCACTACTACTGGAGCAGAGAAAGAACTTTGACTAGGTTGAATTATACCAGCCTCTAGCATTTCTGCAACCATATGTTCAATTTCACTCTTTTGGGCATAAGGATATCTGTACGACTTGATGTTTGGAGGAACACTTCCTGGAATTAGATAAATAGCATGATCATGATCACGAATAGGTGGGAGACCTTTGGGAGTCTCAAATACCTTAGAATGATTGTCCAAGACTTTTTGGAGATCTAGAAAAATAGATGATTTCGATGTGGAAACATCTAGTGAACATAATTGTGCAATTACACCTCTTTATTCCTTTTCTAGAAGCTTTGTCATACCGTTAGAGTTGATTATCTTTCTTGGTTTCCCTGCAATACCCCTTAATTCAACTTCCTTTCCTTTCACAAAAAATTTCATGAGAAGTTCTTGAAAATTAAAAGCTATTGTACCCAAGGATTGTAGCCATTGGACTCTTAGTACAACACCAACACCTCCCATTGGAATGGAAAACATTGGGCTAGTCAATACATATTCTCCCATGGATAGCTTGATATTACGACACTTTCCAGAGAAATTTATTGTTCCTCCATCTGCAACCATCACTTGACACTCTGGTGCTAGATATAGGAAGCAATTGAATTCTTTTTCTACCTTACAATGAATAAAATTGTGGGTACTTCTTGAATCAATCAACACTATTACCTTTTTTTTCTTGATTTGTCTTTCTATCTTGATGGTTTGAAGAGTGGTAATTTCCGCCAATGCATTACAAGATATGGTCAGATTCATTTTTTCTTTATCTAGGCTTTGTTCTTGGAGTATATCATCTTCTTTTGACCTTTTTTTCTCCTTTTCTTCTTCCTCTTCATAATCTATGTAGAATAATTTCTTCTCAGCACACTTATGACCTTTAGTGTATTTGCTATCACAATTGTAACAAAACCCTTTTTTTTTTTTCAATTGTTGTGGTGTCAACCTTATAGGTTGTGGAAGAATAAGGGTAACAACACTTCCATCTTTATAGTTGTGAGTGGTATGCTTCCTGGTTGCCATAATTTTGCTTTACATTTTTCTTGCTAACCTGAATGCCTTCTCTAATGAATCAGGTTTCCAAAGGCGAACATCATGTTGGATATTATCCTTTAAAGTCCCTATGAACACATCAATCCTATGCTCCTCTGGAATATTTTTTTATCCTTATGTTCAATTTTTGGAACTCCTCAATGTGCTCCATTATTGAACCCTTTTGTTTGAGACTTATCAATTGGCTAAAAAAAGTGTTGCTTTTTGTATCCTCATAATGTGCTATCAATTCTTCCGTAAAAATTGCCCAAGTGATAAATTGTTTACGAGAGCAAAGCCATTGATACCATACAAACTGATTTGGTTCCAAATATAAAGTTGCCATACGTACCTTTTGTGTGTTTTGCACATTATTGAGATCGAAAATTGCTCCATCTGTAATATCCATGTTGCGGGATCCTTGCCATCAAACTTCCTCATATCGATTTTTTGAATATGGTGGGTCTTCGATCCAACATTAGATTCTATGAAATCATGATTAACATTTCTTTTGTTCGCATCATGAGTTTCATTTACTACCCTTTCACCATTGGTAAGTATTTCTTATAGAAAATTTGTCAAATCTATCTTCAAATCTGCCATGTCTGTCTTCAAATCCGCCATGTCTGTCTTCAAATATTTCTTCAAATATATTTTAAAATCGTCCATCTTAGCTTCCATGCCCTTTATCTTAGATTCCACGCCATTTATCTTAGCTTCTGTTAGCTTTTGTGACAGTGACATTTGTTGCACTTGGTCTTGTAATTTTGATATATCATGTAGCATTTCTTCCTCTTCTTCATGAGTCATGCTAGAGCTTTCAGGTTGCTTACTAGGTGTTTGAATTTTCTTTCTTCGGGGCATCAGTTACCAATAATAATGCTCTACAATTCCCTTTGAATTCCTTCAAAATAATTTTTCAAACCAAGCTTAAGCAAAAATTTAAAAAAATCTACACACCTTTTTTCACTTTGTAGGAGCTCGATATTACCTCTAATGTATATCTGTAATTTCGGATCATCCAGTTTTGAAATTGCTGCCAGCAGTAGCCCTCTGTGTCCTGTTTCCAATGCCACCAGTCTGATCCAAATTGGATTCTCCAAGGAAGAGTTATGCCAAATCTCCCACAGTGACTTGATTATAGACTAGTTTAGTAGAGAAAACTTGTACGACACGCCACGTGTCCCTGTTTCGACCTTTGGCTCTAAAAAATATATACAAGAAACTACAGTCCGTCCTCTTTTTGTACCTTCTTACAAAAATTCAATCCGATGCTCAGAGAGAAAGTTATGATGATTTTCCTCAGATCACCTATTTGGAATGTAATTCAGGAGTCTGCAAAAGGACCAACTTCCTCAGATCATATCTTCGCAAATATAGCGCGAAAAGCTTTGAAATTCGGACCTGAGGTTCAGTGCGATTTCGTCTCAAATGGATTTTTTTTTTCACTTCTGAAATGTCGTAGAAAAAAGTTATAGCGAAAATGTCACGATGACCTATTTAGAGCAGTGAAACCCTAGAATCCAAAGCTCTGATACCAAATGTTATAAAACCGGCTCACAAAAAGATAGAAATGATAGATCAACGCCTTAGAATTCAACCTCTTCGAGGGGGAAACCTCCTTTATATTACACAAATGAATGATTCTTTGATGATTCAAATGACAAAACCTCCTTTCTATATATAGAACTCTAAGGAGTCACAATATAACCCAACCGACCTAACAATAATAATATAAAGGTATAAAAATAACAATAGAGAGATTCTATGGGGCACAGTAATAACCATATGGTGACAATAGGGGCACAACAATATTAATAAGGGATACAACTACAATACTAATGTGGTAATCACTAGTATTGTAGGGACCTAACAACAACCCAATTCCTTGGGCGGAAGAAGAGGTCGTAAGCCAGTCGCCGACCTCATTAATGAAGCGGTCAATGCATACTATGAAGGGACTAGTGAAGAAACTAGGAGACTGATCGAAGAATGGGCAGTCGACTCGAACCGTCAGGTGAGCGTGACATATATAGATATGAAGGACAGGATTGACGAGCAATGGTGTAGGTATTCCAAATGCAAAAACGGGATGGATGCCTCGGTCGCATCAAGAGTCACTTCCAATGTCTTCTCTCACAACCAGTGCTGCCTGGTACCAATGCCAAGGACTCGACTCTGGTCAAATCCACTTTTGCCGAGCAAGATGAATAGGATGATAAATGGTTTTAATTTTTGACTAGCACATATGTGGATAGCTTTTAATTTTCAGTTTGAAGTTGTATATGTTTATAGGAAAATATAGTATGGACAAGGATATGATATACAAACTTATATAGCTTGGGTAGAAAGACTTATCGCTTTTTGTTACTGAATGGCTTATCATGTGGTTAGGTGGCCAAGAGACTTGGTTTCTTGGTGGGCAAGTTGACATCACGTAACTAGTTTAAAGTGGTTGTAACTTGCTTATATATTAATGAAAATGGAAATATCTACCAAGCTTACAGAAAATAAAATTTAACATTGCCAATACTTTTTTATTATTATTTATCTACTACATTAATATTTAATTATTAATTAATTTAATTTTAAAACATACTATTATATATATATATATATATATATATATATATATATATATATATATATATATTATTAATTTGTTATTCAATAATATAAGTTAATTATTAATTATTTAATTTAAGAAAACAATACTATTATGTTAATGTATAATATGATTGTTTTTTTTTTAAAATTTGTTATTCAATTATATAAGTAAAGTCGTCTTTATTATAATTTTAAATTGATAAAATTGTTAATTTTTAATATGGAAAAGATTCATTTTCTTCAAATACTTCTTACAATAATTAAGCAATATTAACATTATATATAAATCTATTTTAAAATGCTTTCAAATAAATATCAAATAGAAAAAAGGCCAATACTCTGATTGTTTTTAAATTAACAATTAGAAAGGAAACTACAAAAAAAATTCAAATATAACTTCCTTGTTACTTGGGAGATGGAAATGGAGAGCTAGACTGGGTTATAAATGAATTGTGACTATGCAGACTGCAACTACACTTAGTTAGTTTGTTAGTTAGTTTTTTTTTTTTTTTTTTTTTTTGTGACTCATGAACCTCTCTTTGATAGCAATTTGTTGGAAAGGCGAAGGAGACAAAGCATGAATTCATACACAAAATACACGAGCTGCGGCTCTTCTATTGATCACACAAAACATGATGCTTACAATGAACCCGGTGAAGGGTATTTATCCTTTTCCAACTAGCGACTTGCCTAAAATATTTTGACATGCAACCACATAAAACCACACACTAAAAGTCTTCTATCACTTAACTCGACTTGACTCAACACTAAAACACTCAATCACTCAGTTAATTGACTCTCTATATTTAGCCAAATCCTCATGCACGAGTAATTATCTTATTTTAACACCAACACTTTGCTTAACTCATTCAAAGGCCATATAAATGATGCCAAGAAGTGCCATAGGATTCCACAAGAACGTTCTTCATTAAAAAAATACAAGACATTATGGCAATGTTGAAGAAAAGTAAATGGGCCAGGTGGTGGAACAACTGGTAGAGATTCTATTATTAGCTAACGAAGGGCCCCGACGTTCTTGAATTCCCTGTTTGTTAAATAGTCATTTAGAGTATAGACGAAATATAGAGGCCTTTCCTACGACAAATCAGAGAAAGGATGCAATACCATGGATTTATCGGTCTCCATGTTTTCTGTCACTGCTCCGACTTATGGCGCCTTTTAGCCCCTAACGTAATCTTCGTATAAGTATCTTTGAGATGCCCTTGATATGGACTATGCCTAGACGAGAGAGACAAGTCACACAACAACGCAGGAAAGAGATATCACAATTATTATTGAAGAGAAAGGCACACCAAAAGGAAGCAGTTCGAAGATTATTATTATCATTATTTTATTTTATTATTATTTAATTTTAAGGTCAAGGTCAAGCCAAACATCATATTGGTGCATGAAACTCTCTTGTTTGTGGGACAAGGGATCCATTTTTGGGCAGTGATTTGACTGCTAAGTCTATGAAGTCGTACATACTCTACCACTCTAGTTTTGAACCTATTACCTCTTAGGAGGAAACACATGTTCTTAACTATAATGGAAGAAATAAAGGGATAACTACACAATAGAACTCTATTCCCATTTATAAAACAGTTGGTTTGTTTTTCCATAAATTTATTAATTAAATATTAATTATATGGTTGGTATTTTAAGAGATATGATTTTTGATTTATCTAGGCTTTTAGTAGATAGAGTTAAGATGGATACTCTATGTTCCACATGAATACCACGTTTCAATACCACGAGTTCTCAATATAATGTACAATTTTATTATTATTATTATTATTATTATTTTATATTTTAAAGGGTTATTTTATATGGTAGAGATGTTTTAATGTAATGTTTTAACATTTTGAGTAACATAAAAATAAATAAATAAATACAAAGTTGTCCTATAAAAATACAATAAAAATAAAAATGAGTCATTGAGAATCTATGGTATTGACCCATGGTATTAATGTGGAATATAACCTATTTAAAATGTAGTTGTCTTTAGTGGGACTTTTTGAAAGCTTTTTTGGTGGATTTCCAGTAGATTTTTTAGGTTTAATTTCTCTAAAATCCAGCCAGAATTCATTGAAATCACAATATTGATGGGTAAATCCTGCACAATAGAAGTGCCCTAGGGGTTTTTAATGTCGCTGAATCCATATATACTGTCATAAAATTATTTTAAATAATACAAATCAAGATTTCACCGTAAATTTTCCCATCGGATACAGGCACCAGAAACTCCAAAAAGTCGCATTATAGACAATTTTGTTATTAATGGAGTTGTCTTTAGTGCGACTTTTTGAAAGCTTTTCCGGTGGATTTTCGGTTTAATTTCTCTAAAATCTAGCCAAAATTCATTGAAAACACAAGATTGATGGGTAAATCCTGCACAATAGAAGTGTCCTAGGGTTTTTTAATGTTGTTGAATCCATATATATGGTTAAAAAATTATTTTAAATAATCCAAATCAAGATTTCACCCCAAAAGTTTCCACCAGATTGGGGCACCTGAAACTCCAAAAAGTTGCATTATAGACAACTCCATTTAAAATGAGAAATTAAACAATCATAGATCCATCTTAACTCTACCCTAAGAGGGATCAAATCTCTAGATTCTGAGTTAAAAGGATCTAGGCTAGTTATTTTTATTTATTTTATTTTATTTTTATGATGATGATGGTGGTTAACGTCCATTGAGACCAAATTGGTCTATCGGACCTATAATTTTCTTAGTTCTTAATTATTTGGCTTCTCGTTTTTCTTGGCGAGATTGGTGTTGTAGCTTTCTTTTTTTTCTCTACGGTCTTCCAACTTCCTTTATCGTGCATCTCCTTCATCTCTTCTAGTTCTTGGGACATTGGTGTCTTAGCTTCGTGATTTGTTTTGTTCGTCCTTTTGAAGATAGTCGGAGAATAAGTTTGGTCTGGGAGATTTGTTTTGCTGTTAAATGAAGATTTTTTTTGTGCGATATTCAAATCCTCATAACTGTTGATGCTTGAGGGGTTGTCGAGTTCACTTTTTTTTTCTGTTGGGCAGGGCTTCCCCCCTGCTTGTCTTGAGAGTTGTTTCTTTCTTGCCCGATTTCTTGCGATTTAGAGTTTTCTGGAGAGTATTCTTCCTTAATGATAGTGTAATGTCCTTTTTGTGCTCCTTCCCACCATGTAGATCTGTGGTGATTCCTTCTAGCGGAATTTTTCTGGGAGGCTTTTGGGAAATTTTTGGCTAGATGGCCTGTCTCAAAGCAGGATCGACATCTGAAGAAGACACTTTCATAATCGATTTTTTGGTTCCATACGAATTCTTTACTTATTAGGTGTATTTCAGCTGGGAATCCGACGCTGAAGTCCATTTCCACACAAACGCGTGCATAGGTGGTTCTGGCATATTCCTCTATTTTTGGGCACATGCATTAAAATTTCCCAATTGCATTTCCAATGGCTTTTAGCGAGGAGAAATTCTGGAGGTGCAAGCGTAGGTTTGGCAATCTCACCCAAACTAGTGTTGAGGTTATGACTATTGTTGAGGGATCAAATGATGGGTTCTATGGCTTCATGAATGGGCGTGAGTTTTCCCAAAACCAAGGGCTGGAATCTAGAATACATTGTCTGCTTTCAGGGTTTTCAAAATTTACTATAAAGAAACCCCTAAGACAAAGGTAGATATTAATTTCATTAGAAATGACAGGCTTCCATACCTCCGAGATCCAACTGTGGAGAGTTGTCATCCACAGCCAAAAACCATTGAACCGACATATTAGGGCACTTTCAGAAAACTTCAAAGCCTCATCGAGTGAGGCCTGAACCACTTGGACAGTGGGAGCTGGGGCTTCATTGACGATATGGGCAAGAGCTTTCCCCCCAAAGGCGGAAAAAACTGAGCCAACAGTTATCCTCACGAACCTGGGAGCCATCTGGATCAAGGCCGATCGATGATTCCCAAGCTTATGTATGCCCCTGAGGTATATCTGCTTTCCTTGTGTGACCGGTCTATTTCGGACTACAAATCCATCACTTGTGTCGTTGCCAGGTCCCGATCTCGTTGCTTGCGGGATAAACTTGTGGAAAACCCTAACCCATAATATAACGCATATAACAGGTAGACTGCTGTGTACAAAAAAGGAGGGAAATTTGCTTTAGCAACAACAATTTCAACGTTTTGGAACGCGATTCTCACCGTGGACGGGAGAAGCGACGCTTAGATTCTGAGGGAGAAATGTAAGAATCTTCAGAGGCCTGTATACCCACAAGGAAGATAACCCTATGGAAAATCCTACATTGCATTAGTCTTTTTATTTATTTAATTTTCAATTTATTCTACAACTCAGTAAAAGGGAGATGTGTAAGTTTGTTCGTCCATCCATCACCTTTAAAATAAAAATAAAAACTAAAACTTATTTTCTAAATAGAAAAATAATATCATCTATACCAAATTCAATAGAAAAAATTATGAGTAAGAATTTGCGTGATAAAATGTCTAGATGTACATGTAAAATATTTTAATGTAAATTAAGAAGCCAATCACCAAATTGGTGTATGAGACCACCCACTTCTATTTAAATGCACAGTCTACGAAGACATACACCAAATTGGTGTGTTTAACCATGCACGTCGATTTGACTGCTAAGCCTACAAGACCCCCACCTCGATTTGACTAAAATGTCTCATGTACATGTAAAATATTTTAATGTAAATTAAGGAGCCAATCACCAAATTTGTGTATGAAATGAGCCAATCACCAAATTGGCGTATGAGACCACCTACCTCTATTTGACTGCTAAGTGTACGAAGACATACACCAAATTGGTGTATTTAACCACCCACCTCGATTTCACTGCTAAGTCTGCTAAGACATACACCAAATTGATTTATTGTAAATATTCTAATGTAAACCCAAATTGGTGTATTTAAAATATTTTAATGCAAACCCACCTCGATTTGACTATGGAGACATACACCAAATTGGTGTCACCTCAATTTGACTGCTAAGTCTATGAAGACATACACCAAATTGGTGTATTTAACCATCCACCTAGATTTGACTGCTAAGTCTATGAAGACATACACCAAATTGATGTATTTAACCACCCACTTCACCCCTCTGGTTTTGATCCTGTGACCTCTTAAACACATACTCTTAATCATTAGAATCACTCAAGCTGTATATTATATTACATTGTATTTTACACTTTAAAGAAATTTACACGAGAAAAAAATTGATCCCTCTCAACTCATATTAGATCCGTATATATACTCGTAAATATTATTAAATGTTTTAATTTAATTAAATTGTTAACCAATATAATAAACCGTTTTACCATAAATATATTTTTAAAATAAAAAAATAAAATTATTATAACTAATCTATTTCTACAAATATTATCCATAAAATAAGGAAAAGTGTTATAACAAACTTATTTATTGTAAATATCTAATTCACTCGGAATACCATTTTAGGAATAAAACCCTAAATTTTTGTAGTAAGTGAAAGTTCTCTAAACAACCCATCTACTAGGAAAATGATCCTTCAAACAAAAAAAACGTGTAGGAAAGTGTTGTAATGGACCAATTTATTGTAAATATCCAATTTGTTAGGAATACCATCCTTAAAACAAGACCCGCAAGCAGTGGTAGCCCCTGCCTGGTCTGAAATCTTTCTTTAACTGATTATAAGTATGTTATTAATAATTTGCACTTCGAAGGCTTGATCCATTTTTATTTGGTAAAATTTTTGGACCAGATCAATTCCTATCTGGTACAAATAAAATTTAGAACACCCCTAACAACATTAGATACCCTCTCATTACATTTGTAAGAGTTTATAATGACATTGTAAAAAGTGATTTAATGAACCCAACATGCCCATCAGTGCCTATGAGTATGCTATCCATGGTCCACGGTCCATTCACAACCTTTGAAACAACTATCTATTAATTCCAGTGTTCTAGACAACTATTTGTCTCCAATCTATATGATTATATATAAAATTGTTTATCCATGGACCATTCCCAACCTTTGAGAGAAATACTATCTCCTATCTAAAGCATATATGATTATATATAAAACTGTTTTCACTGCAAGGTAATTTTTTAATATACATTTGTTTAATTTAAATTAATATTATATAAAATTTGATTAACTATATCAATAATAATTCTAATTGAATAAACTATGTGGATGTTCAATACATATAGTCAATCCCAATATACATCATTTTAAACACTAAATTATAGTCTTGTGCATTAAATCATTGCACAACTAAAACTTAAAAACAATAGCTCACCGGATATAGGTTCACACCCAATTAGTAGTTACCGAAAGCTAATAATATAGGTTGAGTTGCTAATAAATGTCCAGATAGGGCAGGCGAGAGATCCAGGGAATCCATTTTTTTCACAAATGAGGAGGGCCTATGTTGTTCACATTGCTGGTGTGATGAAGCAAGAGGTGGAAGTGTAACACGCAATTTATAAGGAGGAAAAGGCAACCGAGGCTCTTCCTAAGTGACTTATTGGGTGAATGACCCCACCCACACCAACAAATCCCTCATTATATATTTTATCACTGCCTCATATTCCCTTCCTAAACTCCTCACCTATTTTTCAGGAGCCTTCTTGCAAGGAAGGAGTGAGATCTTCAAAAGAACCTTCTTCGCTATCAAATCTTGTTAGAGCTGGGAGGCTTTAGATTCATGTTCAGGTAAGGCTGAAAGCTTCATTGAAAGGTCATGACTATTAGCTGAAAGATGATCTTTTCTCAATCCTTATTATATATGATAGAGATTTCATTTCTTCGGTATTCCTTCCTTAAAAGGAACATTTGTTTCTCATAGAATTAGGAAAGCATGGGAGATCCTTTATTGATTTAGAAAGGTGAAGCATAAATAAGTATTTTCCCCTTTTTCAATTAACATTCGATTTAGCACATTATATGTTCCTTTTCCCAACCACGCCACGGTGTGCATTGCAGAGACCAAAGCCATTAAAATACTATAAAGCCAAATCATGCCCTTGAATGTGGCAATATGATAACCACGACATTACACCTGCACGCCCACAAAATCAAATAGAACCCACTAGTTTGCATGGATTACACTTGCATGTGCAGGAAAGCTTAGGAAATTCCATTGGCCGTTGGCAAACTCAAGTGTGCACTGCATGGTGAATAAACTTTTAGCTAATGAAATGGCCTTTTACATAGTAGTAATTGTTGGAGTTTTTAAATCTTTCATACAGGAAGGCGAACAGTTTTCAAACCTTCATACAGGAAGGCATACAGGAAGTATGAACACATATAGGGATGTTGCGATGGGAAAAAACTAATGAGTCCACTGTCTCTAACCCTGTCTCACCCAATGCAAAAGAATAGATATGTTTCAAGCATCTTCCAGTGGAAAGGAATCTTGTTTTACCGTCATGTTGCAAGTTTTTTCATTTCATACCCACATTCATTTGGCTGCTTGTTTCCCTTAGAAGTAAGCCCTTGAGAAGTGGGTGCATATTGCTTCCCTTTTAGGCGAGGCCATCTAGGAAGAGAGTGACAGGAAATGAGGATGCCCTTATTGTAAATAAACTGTGAAGAAATCCTCATGCATTATTTGTTTACAAGCCAACTACCCATCAATATTTTTTGACAAGATGGTTTTCTTGCATAGTTTTTGTAGCAATCTTTTAATTCCCGTTTCTCAAAGATTCTATTTCCCCTTCAAGGATTCTCAAGGTTGTTGCATGATATAGAGCTAGCATGAATACCATATATTGTTAGGGTAATAGTTCACATTGAGAGAAGGTCTAGTCCTACTTTGTGTCCCCGCCACAGTTACATCCCTCCGTCCACTGCTATATCCAATGGCCTCCACTGCTATATCCAACGGTTTGACTGTATGTTAATCTGTCTTACTATATGGGATGACTTGAATGTGAATTTCGGAAGGCTAGTCCATGCTCCATTTTACACCCCCATGAGGTCATGTTGAAGTGCTAAAGAGTATGTGCCTTATGGTCATTCACCGGTCAGAGCTGGGATTTCTAACCGGTCAGAGCTCAGACTGCAGAAAATAGATGAGAGCTAAAGTATAGATGCCTTCCCTGTATGCAAAAATTAAAGTACAGTGGCCTTCCCTACATGCAAAAATTTATGTGATGCCTTGGCATGAGTACAATCGCCTTCCCTACATGCAAAAATTTATGTAATGCCTTGGCATGAGTACAATTGCCTTCCCTACATGCAAAAATTTATGTAATGCCTTGGCATGAGGGTTTGGTTGAGAAAGAGAAAGATAAATTGAGCTAGCCATAGAGAAAGAAAAACTTCTAATTAGTTACTAAAACCTCAACGAGGAGGAACAACAAATATTCTTAGATGTGCATGTTTTCTCATAGGACAAAAGAGATACTACCATAAGAATGGTGTGGCTAGAAAGGGGTTTCGAACTATAGAGGATAGATGCCTTTTGAAAATAGGGTGCCAAAATAATATATAAATGCATGATCACTTTAGGGATTTCGAAAGAGTTGTTATTGATTATTGGAGAAATTATATGTAAGTGGCCAATCATGAATTCTATAGACTATTCGAAATTCTCAAGAAATTAGTATTAATGTTTAATATTGTATTTTTTTTTACCAGGGAAAAAATGTGGGAAAAAATGTAGGAAATCAAGGGGAAACAACTGTGCAGGGGTGTTAGGATGGCATTGGGTGAAGATAAGGGTACTCAGAGAAATGATTGAAAAAATGTCATGAACTGTCATGTACGGGTGGTAACTACATACTTGTTAGTAAACTGGTACCTGCATACTTGTTGAATTAATAAAAATATATAATTGCTTTTAAGTTGGGATGTTCCAACTTAAATGAAAAATATTCCAACTTAAATAAAATATTTTTCATTTTTTGTTGAAAAAAAGTAGTGTTCCTTATTTTCAACCTTTTTGTTGAAAATTAGTAAAAGGATATAATTGCTTTCAAGTTGGGATGTTCGAACTTAAATAAAATAATTTTATTTTTTGTTGAAAAAAATAGTGTTCTTTATATTCAACTTGGAATATTGTTTTGATAATTCGGTTTCCAATTGACAGAAAGCTTAGATTTCAGTGAAAGCTTGTTAATAGAAAAATAGAAAAATGTTCAAACAAATAGAAGAACATGGTAACATACCTAGACTATGAGCATTAACCATTAAACTTACAAGCGATTCTCACAGATTGTTGCATGTCAATCATGTCTGTTTTTCAAACTTACCTCACTTGAAGATTTTCTCATAGATTGTTGCATGTCTATCATGTATTTTTTGTAGCGATTCTCACACATGTCTGTTCTGTAGGATGTAAGATGATTATTGTACATCTTTTCTGCAATGATTCTCACTAGAAAATATTCTCACTAATTGTTGCTTGTCTTTTCCCCATGATATAGGATGATTATTGTAGGTCTTTGCCGTAGGATGAATTCTCGTGGTAGAAAAAACTTGTCTTGTCTCATCCTCAGGCTGAGTTTGTGTTTGAAAGAACAATACTGAATAACCTCTCTGTTGTTGGTGTTACAAGCAATTCTCACAGATTGTTGCATGCCAATCATGTCTATTTTGCAAACTTACCTCACCTGAAGCGATTCTCATAGATTGTTGCATATATATCATGTCTTTTTTGCAGCGATTCTCACGCATGTCTTTTCTGCAGGATGTAGGATGATTATTGTACATATTTTTTGCAACAATTCTCACTAATTTTTGCATGTCTTTTCTCCATGATATAGGATGATTATTGCATATCTTTTCCACAAGTTGAGTTCTTGTGGTAGAAACAACTTGGCCTGTCTCATCCTTGGGCTGAGTTTGTGTTTGAAAGAACAATACCGAATAACCTCTCTGTTGTTGGTGTAATGTTGGTGGTTGAATGAAGTAGCAGTGTCTCTGTTGTTGGTGGAATGCTGGCGGTTGAATGAAGTAGCAATGTTGTTGGTGGAATGTTGGCGGTGGAATGAAGTAGTGGTGTGAAGAATATATGTGGAATGAAGTAGCTGTGTGAAGAATATATGTGTTGGCCCTGAAGTGAAACACTGGTAGGTGGTGCCAAATATGGCAAGTGGCATAAGCATCAAAAACTTTGGGTAAAGGTACTAGGACTTGTATAAAATTGTAATGTACCACACTTAAAATCACAAGGGGAATCCAGACTTGGATAAAGGCAGAAAGACTATTCCCACCTCATAGGCTCTACCACCATGAACAATAGAAACTTTGGATAAAATTAATAGAACTAAATCTTAAAGCGAATCGATACATTGGATAAAATCTATTTGCAGATTGCATATTCTGTAACTTTGCAATAAGAACTCTAAAATTAAACTTTGGATAAAGCAAGTGTTTTTTGCAAAAACATCGGTTAAAGATATTGGTCAACACAAATTAATATCGATTCAAATCCGGATCGATTGCTATAGTCCTTGCCTTGCTGTAGGCAGGGACTAATAAGTACCCTGCATATTCTTTTTTTCCCAAAGTAGGATTAGAAACCAACATCTACACTGAAATCAATGCATCATATTTGATTGAATGCATCTAGTGCAATCAATCAAATAGGATTAGAAACCAACATCTACATTGAAATCAATGCATGATTGACATGCAACAATCTAATCAATCAGGGTAAGCAAATATGATTAGAAACCAAAATCTATACTAAAATCAATGCATCTAGTGCAATCAATCAAATAGGATTAGAAATCACCATCTGCACTGAAATAAATTCATTTAGTGCAAACAATCAAATAGGATGAGAAATCATTTATATTGAAATTAATTTATCTAGTACAAGCAATCAAATATACTTACAAATCAACATCTACATTGAAATTAATGCATATAGTGCAAGCAATCAAATAGGATTATAAATCACCATCTACACTGATATCAATGCATTTAATGCAAGAAACAAAATAGAATTAGAAATCATCTACATCGAAATCAATTCATCTAGTGCAAGTAATCAAATATAATTAGAAATCAACATCTATACTAAAATCAATGCATCTAGTGAAATAAATCAAATAGGACTATAAATAACCATCTACAATGAAATCGTTGCATCTAGTGCAAGAAATATTCTTCCCTCTCTCCCCCCTCCATATATATCTTTATCTCCCTCCATATCTCCTTCTTTGTATCTCTATCTCACCCCTCAAACTCACATGCTCTCTCTCTATCTGTATCAATCTCTATGTCCCTCCCTCCCTGTCTCCATCTCTCTCTTCTTCCATCTTTTCACCTTCCATCTATATCTATATCTCCCTTTGTCTCTCTATATCACCCCCAAAACATACACTCTCTTCTCCAATCTATCTATCTATCACTCCCTCCTCCTCTCCCTCTCTCTCTCCCTCTCTTTTCCCTTTCTCTTCCTCTCCCCTAGTTTTATCTCTCTTCCATCCCATTGTCCTCTCTCCCTCTCTCTCAATATTACTTATCACTCCCTCTCTCTCTCCACCTTTCTCTTTCTGTGTCTTTCTTCTTACTTCCCTATCTCTCCCCTTCCATCTACATATCTCTTTCCCTACCTCTCTCCACTCTCTCCCTTCCCCTCCCACCATTTCTCTCCTGCTTCTCTTTCTCTCTTTCTCTTCACCCTCCAACTATGTTACTATATGCCTCTCTCTTCCCCCTTATCTCCATCTCTCCTTCTTTGTCTCATTAACTCACCCCCAAACATACACACTCTTTCTCCATCTCTCCCTTGTCACTTCCTCTCTCTCTCCACTTCTCACTCTCTGTATTTCTTCTTCCTTCCCTCTCTCCCCCTCCAACTCCATCTCTCTATCTCTCCCTCTCTCCTCCTTTCTCTCAAGTCGTCTCTCATCCTTTATCTCTCTCCCTTTCTCTCCTACCTCCATCTCTCTTCCTCCATCTCTCTCTCTCTCCTCCCTCTCCAATCCACTCTCTTCCCTAGTCACTCCCTGAATCCTCTCTCTCAAGTACTCTCTCTCTCTCTTTTCTGTCCAATCCTATCTCTTCCCCCTTCACTCTCTCTCTCTCTCTCCAACTGTGTTACTGTATCCCTCCCTTTGTCCTTCTCCCTCCCCTTGTCTCCATCTCTCCTTCTTTGTCTCTTTATTTCACCCCTAAACATACACACACTCTCTCCATCTCTCCCTTATCACTTCCTCTCTCTCTCCACTTCTCAGTCTCTATGTCTTTCTTCTTCCCTCCCTCTCTCCCCCTGCAAATCCATCTCTCTATCCCTCTCTCTCTCCTCCTCCCTCTCTCAAGTTCTCTCTCTCATCCTTCATCTCTCTCCCTTTCTCTCCTATCTCCCCCTCTCTTCCCCCATCTCCCTCTCTCTCTCTTAGCTCTCCAATCCTCTCACTATCTCCCTCCCTCTCTCCTTCTCTCTCTCCCACCTCCATCTTTATGTATCCCTCTCCCTCTCCCTCTCTTACCCTTCTCTACCTCTCTACCTCTCTCACTCCTCTCCCTCTCTTTCTCTCTTCGTTCATCCTCTCCCATTTCTTTCATTTTATCATTTTATCTCCATCTCTCCCTTGTCACTCCCCCTATCTCTCCACCTTTATCACTCTATGTCTTTGTTCTTCCCTCCCATATATATCTAGAGTTAATATATAGCATGATATATTAATATATATTATTATATAATATATCTATGAAAATATAAAAATTAATATATATTAACCAAATTTATTAAATTTAATAATTCCAATAATATATAATTAATAAGAATTTAGATTAATAATAATAATGAATAATAAATTAAATATTAATATAGGGTCAAATACTATATTTTTTTGCATGGTATTAATAATTTGGTCTATGGTATTTGTCCCATAGGTTTGGTATATAATTATATGTTGACTTCTAATCCTATTTGATATATTTTAATTTATTTACCACATCTCTTTGTACCTATTTTATATCTACTACGCCATAAGGTGTTCCCTTCTGAAATCAACTCCCCCAACTGCCTTTCTATCATCACTTTGCACCCTTAGATCCTTTGTTAAACGATTAGATTATCCTCACCTGTTGATTTGAATTGGTTGGTGATAGTTGGGACTCGCTCGACAGTTCCTGCTTTCCCTTCATGTAAAAGCAAAACCAAGAGACACTCAATAACAACATGATAGCTAAGGGAATGCAAAAGAAGACATATATTTTGTCATTGGCCACGACAATGCCAAGCTTGGAATTCCTACCTGGAATGGCTTAGATACTGCTGTGAAATCACACGACAGATGACATATAAATAAGGGTTTAAAGAGCAGTGCCACAGATTTACCACTCTTTTCAGCCCCGGGTAATGGCCAAATCCATGGAAGTAATTTTGCAAGCGATGCAGAAAAATACGGAGATTTTGCCAATGGCAACGACAATGCCAAGCGTGGAATTACCACCTGTAATGGCTCAGACACTGACGTTAAATCACATGGTAGATGACGTAGAAATAAGGGTTTAAAGAGAAGTGCCACATATTTACCACCATTTTCAACCTCAGACGATGACCAAATCCATGGAAATAATATTGTAGTAAATTCCTTAAACTCTCCCTCCACTGTTCCAAATTTTGGATTCTTGAAGGAAGCCGTTGTGGAACAATCCGAATCAGGATTTTCAAAACAAACTGAAGCAGGGCATAGGATTATTCAATGCCATGCAGAGAACTCTGTTTTGTTATTGCCAGAAGATGATGGTAATAATAACACCAAGAAAGATAAGCCAATTCCCCTGGATAATGAGAGAGACCATAAAAAAACGGATGATTCTTTGATTTTCCGGGAAGCAACAGATATGGATGCGCATGCAAATGGAGTTATGGGTATTGATCAAGTGGATTTGGTCGACCCAGAGGATAGGGTTTCAGTTTCTTTACTAGGGGCACATAGATCGGTCATTGTGAAATACACCAACAAATCTGGAAGACATTTCGAATATGTGCAACAATTGGGGTTCTCCTCTTGAGTTGAGGCAGTGCACTTGGAATTCTAGTTTGAATGTGAAGGCCAACTATTGCATGAAATGCATAGTTGAGAATGAAATAGCAAAATATTAGAAATCGAATGGGGTCGCTTCTCCAAGTTGTGGATCAAAACAACAACAACAATTTGACAAAGATTCAAGTAAGGGAAGGGTCAGTTTCGAAGATCCCCAGGCACTGATGGATTGAGAGCATGTGATTGCTCACAGCTCCAAATATCCTACATATGTTGGGATGTCCCCATTCCAATATTTTTTTAGTGAAATATATGGAGGCAGTTCTTTGCGAAGCACAACATTAGTTGGAAATGATAAAAAGAGACAAAGGATTTACAATACAATGTTCCATGATCCCTGGAGATGTGAATTGCTTATTGATGTAGGATTTTTTGTGTGCCTTGATTCCCTTATATCATTATTGACTATCATGCCAATGAAGATACTGGCATTCACATGGATATTCTTGACAATCAGTTCCAAAGGCCATGCACTGATGAACTTTCTGAGATAGGATGCTTAGTCATATTGATTTGTGGAGTGGCACTTCTCCAAGTAAAATATATTAGTCTCATCTACCATTTTATCAGAGGACAAGGCACTGTCAAACTTTATGTGGTGTTTAATGTACTAGAGATATTTGATAAACTCTACTAGTCATTTGGAGGGGATGTGCTTCAAGTGTTATTCAATTCAACAGAGGGAGTTGCAAGTAGCTCTAAAGATTTATGGCATTTGAGTCTGCACATTTAATTCTAGACCAAATGATAGCTGTTGTTGCATTCATCCTCTATCATTTTAGCCCAAGAAATTACTCTATTAGTTGCAATCATATCTCACAACAATGCCTTGTTGGCACTACTTGTGTCAAATAATTTTGCGGAGATTAAGAGCTATGTCTTCAAACGTGTGAGCAAAGAGAATCTGCACAAGATGGCATATTATGATACTGTGGAGAGGTTCCATATCATGGTATACATCATATTTTTATTGGCTCAAAACATTTTGGAGGTAGAAAATGTAAGGGTTTGGAGTTTTGCAATGAACGCATGCATGATTTGGTGCTGTGAAATTCTCGTGGATGTTATCAAGCATGCATTTCTTGCAAAATTTAATGAGATAAAACCGTCTACTTATTTCTTGTTTTTAATTTTCTCTTAAACCATTAAATAATGATGAATTAATGTTTCCCTGTTCATGTTCAAACTATGTTAATAATTTTTAGTTCTTGTACATGCATGGTTGCAACTTTGACAAATGAGAGTGCTACAAGAAAGTTTGTCTATTTTTCTCACTGCACATCAGAGATGATTTATATAATACATTTGTTAGCAGAAGAGCCTAAGAAATTGACAGGCCCACTTCTGGCTGATACATATGTTACACTGTTGAAGGGAAGAAATGCGTGGTATGGTCAACAGATTGCAAAGGGAGAAATTAAGCCAGACATGGGGGACAACATACAAGGAAAAGGAATGATACAGGTTTAAATCCAATTTTGAGCTCAGAAAATATTTTTATTTTTCTCTTTTATTTATTGCCGCAATACATGTTTCATAGTTTAAATGAGACATAACAACCACAAAGTGGGAAAACTGCTTTTGGAAAGCTTCCAAGGAGACCCATAAGCTTTTTAGCAGTCCATGACATGCTTTAAAAGTAAGTTCATAATCCAAATATGGTAGAGTATTTATGGTTGGAAATGCAGTATCAAATTCCATATTGCAGAAACATGAATGGCTACTTTCTGTTTATGCTAATATAGGGTGTATCAGTCATGGAAGCATTCTATGAATTGCTTTGGATGCTTAGTCATATTTATTTGTGGAGTGGTACTTCTCCAAGCAACAGATATTGGTCTCATCTACCATTTGATCATAGGACAAGGAATTTTCAGTGAAATATATGGAGGTAGTTCTTTGCGAAGCACAACATCAGTTGGAAATGATAAAAAGAGACAGAGGGTTTACAATACAATATTCCATGTTCCCTGGAGATGTGAATTGCTTATTGATGTAGGATTTTTTGTGTGCCTTGATTCCTTTCTATCATTATTGACTATCATGCCAGCAAAGATACTGGCATTCACATGGATATGCTTGATGATCAGTTCTAGAGGCCGTGTGCTGATGAGCTTTCTGACATAAGATGGTTAGTCATATTGATTTGTGGAGTGGCACTTCTCCAAGTAACATATATTAGTCTCATCTACCATTTTATCATAGGACAAGGCACTTTCAAACTTTATGTGGTGTTTAATGTACTAGAGATATTTGATAAACTCTGCCAGTCATTTGGAGGGGATGTGCTTCAAGTGCTATTCAATTCAGAAGAGGGAGTTGCAAGTAGCTATAAAGAATCTACGGCATTTGAGACTGCATGTTTCATTCTGGACCAAATGATAGTTGTTTTTGCATTCATCCTCTGTCATTTTAGCCGAAGAAATTACTCTATCAACTACAACCATATCTCACAACAATGCCTTGTTGGCACTACTTGTGTCAAATAATTTTGCAGAGATTAAGAGCAATGTTTTCAAACGTGTGAGCAAAGAGAATCTGCACAAGATGGCATATTATGATACTGTGGAGAGGTTCCATATCACGACATACATCATATTTGTATTGGATCAAAACATTTTGGAGGCATAAAATGCATGGGTTTGGAGTTTCACAATGAACACATGCATGATTTGGTGCTGTGAAATTCTTGTGGATGTTATCAAGCATGCATTTCTTGCAAAATTTAACGAGATAAAACCATATGCTTATTTCCTATTTGTATTTTTCTCTTAAACCATTAAATAATGATGAATTAATGTTTCCCTGCTCATGTTCAAACTATGTTAATACTTTTTAGTTCCTGTACAGGCATGGTTGCAGCTTTGACAAATGAGAGTGCTACAAGCAAGTCTATCTATTTTTCTCACTACACATCAGAGATGATCTATATAACACAGTTGTTGGCGGAAGAGCCTGAGAAATTGACAGGCCCACTTTTGGCTTATACATATGTTACACTACTGAAGGGAAGAAATGCGTGGTATGGTCAATGGATTGCAAAGGGAGAAATTAAGCCAGACATGGGGGACAACATACAAGGAAAAGGAATGATACAGGTTTAAATCCAATTTTCAGCTCAGGCAATATTTTTCTTTTTATCTTTTATTTATTTCTGCAATACATGTTTCATAGTTTAAATGAGACATAGAAACCACAAAGTGGGAAAACCGCTTTTGGAAAGCTTCCAAGGAGACCCATAATATTTTTAGCAGTCCTTGGCATGCTTTAAAAGTAAGTTCACAATCCAAATATGGTAGAGTATTTATGGTTGGAAATGCAGTATCAAATTCCGTATTACAGAAACATGAATGGCTACTTTCTGTTTTTGATAATATAGGGTGTATCAGCTGTGGAAGCATTCTATAAATTTCTTTGGATGCTTAGTCATATTGATTTGTGGAGTGGTACTTCTCCAAGTAACAGATATTAGTCTCATCTACCATTTTATCAAAGGACAAGGCACTTTCAAACTTCATGTGGTATTTAATGTACTAGAGATATTTGATAAACTCTGCCAGTCATTTGGAGGGGATGTGCTTCAAGTGTTATTCAATTTAGAAGAGGGAGTTGCAACTAGCTCTAAAGAATCTATGGCATTTGAGACTACACATTTCATTCTGGACCAAATGATAGTTGTTGTTGCATTCATCCTCTGTCATTTTAGCCCAAGCAATTACTCTATGAGCTGCAATCATATCTCACAACAATGCCTTGTTGGCACTACTTGTGTCAAATAATTTTCCGGAGATTAAGAGCAATGTTTTCAAACGTGTGAGCAAAGATAATCTGCACAAGATGGCATATTATGATACTGTGGAGAGGTTCCATATCACGACATACATCATATTTGTTTTGGCTCAAAACATTTTGGAGGCAGAAAATGCATGGGTTATGAGTTTTGCAATGAACACATGCATGATTTGGTGCTGTGAAATTCTCATGGATGTTATCAAGCATGCATTTCTTGAAAAATTTAACGAGATAAAACCATCTGCTTATTTCCTGTTTGTAATTTTCTCTTAAACTATTAAATAATGATAAATTAATGTTTCCTTGTTCATGTTCAAACTATGTTAATACTTTTTAGTTCCTGTACAGTCATGGTTGTAGCTTTGACAAATGAGAGTGCTACAAGCATGTTTATTTTGCTCACTGCACATCATATATGATCTATATAACACATTTCTTGGCGGAAGAGCCTGAGAAATTGACAGACCCACTTCTCGCTGATACATATGTTACACTGCTGAAGGGAAGAAATGCGTGGTATGGTCAACAAATTGCAAAGGGAGAAATTAGGCCAGACATGGGGGACATCATACAAGGAAAAGGAATGATACATGTTTAAATCCAATTTCGAGCTCAAGCAATATTTTTCTTTTTCTCTTTTATTTATTGCCGCAATACATGTTTCATAGTTTAAATGAGACATAGCAACCACAAAGTGGGAAAACTGCTTTTGAAAATCTTCCAAGGAGATGCATAAGCTTTTTGGCAGTCCTTGGCATGCTTTAAAAGTAAGTTCATAATCCAAAGATGGCAGAGTATTTATGGTTGGAAATGCAATATCGAATTCCATATTGCAGAAACATGAATGATTACTTTCTGTTTTTGATAATATAAGGTGTATTAGCTGTGGAGACATTCAATGAATTGCTTTGGATGCTTAGTCATATTGATTTGTGGAGTGGCACTTCTCCAAGTAATAGATATTAGTCTCATCTACCATTTTATCAAAGGACAAGGCACTTTCAAACTTTATGTGGTGTTTAATGTACTAGAGATATTTGATAAACTCTGTCAGTCATTTGGAGGGGATGTGCTTGAAGTGCTATTTAATTCAGCAGAGGGAGTTGCAAGTAGCTCTAAAGAATCTATGGAATTTGAGACTACATGTTTCATTCTGGACCAAATGATAGTTGTTGTTGCATTCTTCCTCTGCCATTTTAGCCCAAGCAATTACTCTATCAGCTACAATCATATCGCACAACAATGCCTTGTTGGCGTTACTTGTGTCAAAAAATTTTGCGGAGATTAAGAGCAATTTTTTCAAAAGTGCGTGCAAAGAGAATCTGCACAAGATGACATATTATGATACTGTGGAGAGGTTCCATATCACAACATACATCATATTTGTATTGGCTCAAAACATTTTGGAGGCAGAAAATGAACGGGTTTGGAGTTTTGCAATGAACGGATGCATGATTTGGTGTTGTGAAATTCTCGTGGATGTTATCAAGTATGCATTTATTGCAAAATTTAACGAGATAAAACAAACTGCTTATTTCTTGTTTGTAATTTTCTCTTAAACCATTAAATAATGATGAATTAATGTTTCTATGTTCATGTTCAAACTATGTTAATAATTTTTAGTTCCCGTACAGGCATGGTTGCAGCTTTGACAAATGAGAGTGCTACAAGAAAGTCTATCTATTTTTCTCACTGCACATCAGAGATGATCTATATAACACATTTGTTGGCGGAAGAGCTTGAGAAATTGACAAGCCCACTTCTGGTTGATACATATGTTACACTGTTGAAGGGAAGAAATGTGTGGTATGGTCAATGGATTACAAAGGGAGAAATTAGGCCAGACATGGGGGACAAAATCCAAGAAAAAGTAATGATATAGGTTTAAATCCAAGTTTGAGCTCAGGCAATATTTTTCTTTTTCTCTTTTATTTATTGCCGTAATACATGTTTCATAGTTTAAATGAGACATAGCAACCACAAAGTGGGAAAGCTTCCAAGGAGACCCATAAGATTTTTAACATTCCTTGGCATGCTTTAAAAGTAAGTTCATAATCCAAAGATGGTAGAGTATTTATGGCTGGAAATGTAATATCAAATTCCATATTGCAGAAACATGAATGGCTACTTTCTGCTTTTTATAATATAGGGTGTATCAGTCATGGAAGCATTCTATGAATTTATTTTCCAACCAAGTTTAAGTGTCATGCACCCAGAGAGGAAAACAGAGGTGGTTCCTGTGGAGCTATGTCCCATTCTTAAGACTCTGTACAATATCCTTATAAAAAAGTAATAATTTTCTGTTTGGTTGTAAGGTTTCAGTGTAGAACAATCTTGTTATGAATGTCATATCCGAAAAATTTGTCTTGTGAAAGTGTCAATAGGACATCTCATTCCCTTTCCCCTAAACATGATCAAAGTTTATAATTTTTGAAATCTTGGCATGGGCAATAATTTATATTCTACATTTGAGAAAGGATTGACTGGAGCATTTTTAACCTCTTGATGTAGGGAATCATCAACATAATCTATATTACAAGCTTGGAGAGATGAGAATATATATGATCCATGTCATTGTATTGAGATTGCTTCAGTAAATAAATGATCCATGCTTCAGTTTCCATGCACTTTGAAGATAGTCCAACTTGACAGGGAGTCAATTCTAGAGTGTTAAGATAATAAATTATGATATTTTGTGAGGGGGTGTTAATGTCGTCAAAGATTTTCTTCAGTGACCAAAAATATAGTTGTGCCTTCATTTGGAGTATTTTGTCATGATTGTCTAACTGCACATTTGTTGTTCTGATCGATAGAACAATAATGCATTCTTGGATAAAAATGGTTGTTGGTACTGGCTAAAAGATTTAGGTAGATTGGGTAAGTATAGGCATTTGCCTTATGTAGTTGGTGATCAATTGTATATAATCAAAGTTATCAATTGTTTATAATCAAATAAGGAAGACCATTGCTGAGTAATATTTCCCTTGCTATTTTGTATATTGCAAATCAAACCCTACATTTACCAAGTTTACTAGTGCACATAAATTGAACATTTATACTCTTCATCTTCCCCATCTAAGGGAAATGTGACAGAAAAGCTACAAAGGTTTGTAGCACTATAAGTAATCGTAATCTAATTTGTTTACGAATATCTAGTGCTTAAAAATAAATAGAAGCCACCTAATTTCCAATTGCAATGGGTGTTGTGGGCAAGGAAGTCCTCTCAATTGTTAAATTTAACAGCCAACAAGTATTTACTATTTAGTTTAAAACAATGGTCTCATGGTTGCTTCTTGCGCTTTCATTCATTTCTTGTGACAAATTTTGTATAGTTTCAGTGGTTTTAGATTAAGTTTTGAATTTTGGCTACCATTCCTAATAATAGTGATTGAGCATTGCAAATGGCATCTCATAGCATTGCATAAATATACAATTTGTTTCACAGGAATTCATTATGCCTTAAGTTGTTATCATTCCTGTTTGCAATTTTCTCTTAAACCATTAAATCATGATGAATTAATGTTTCCCCATTCATGTTCAAACTATGTTAATACTTTTTAATTCCTCTACAGACATGGTCACAACTGACAAATGAGAGTGCTACAAGCAAGTCTGTTTATTTTTCTCACTGCACATAAGAGATGATATATATAACACATTTGTTGGCGCAAGATCCTGAGAAATTGACAGGCCCACTTCTGGCTGATACATATGTTACACTACTGAAGGGAAGAAATGCGTGGTATGGTCAATGGATTGCAAAGGGAGAAATTAGGCCAGACATGGGGGACAACATACAAGGAAAAGGAATGATACAAGTTTAAATCCAATTTTGAGCTCAGACAATATTTTTCTTTTTCTCTTTTATTTATTGCCGCAATACATGTTTCACAGTTTAAATGAGACATAGCAACCACAAAGTGGGAAAACTACTTTTGGAAAGCTTCCAAGGAGACCCACAATCTTTTTAGCAGTCCTTGGCATGCTTTAAAATTAAGTTCATAATCCAAAGATGGCAGAGTATTTATGGTTGGAAATGCAGTATCAAATTCCATATCGCAGAAACATGAATGGATACATTATGTTTTTGATAATATAGGGTGTATTGATTAGCCATGGAAGCATTCTCTGAATTGCTTTGCCAACCAAGTTTAAGTATCATGCACCAAGAGAGGAAAAAGGAGGTGGTTCCTATGGAGCTATGTCCCATTCTTAAGACTTTGTACAATATCCTTATAAAAAGGTAATAAATTTCTGTTTGGTGTTAAGGTTTCAGTGTAGAAAAATCTTCTTATGAATGTCATATCCAAAAAAGTTGTCTTGGGAAAGTGTCAATAGGACATCTCATTCCCTTTCCCCTAAACATGATCAAAGATTATAATTTTTGAAATCTTGGCACGAGCAATAATTTATATTCTACATTTGAGAAAGGATTGACAAGAGAAATTTTAACCTCTTAATGCAGGGAAGCATCAACAAAAGCTATATTACAAGCCTTGAGAGATGAGAATATGTATGATCAACGTCATCTTATTGAGACTGCTTCAGTAAATAAATGCTCCATGCTTCATTTTCCATGCACTCCAAAGACAGTCCAACTTGAGAGGGAGTCAATTCTAGAGTGTCAAGATAATAAATTATGATATTTTGTGAGGGGGTGTTAATGTCGTCAGAGGTTTTCTTTAGTGACAAAAAATACAGTTGTCCCTTCATTTGAAGTATTTTTTCATGATTGTGTAACTGCATAATTGTTGTTGTTCTGATTGATAGAACAATAATGCATTCTTAGATAAAAATGGTTGTTGGTACTGGCTAAAAGATTTAGGCTCTGCAGTGTGCTATTGGTTTCTATGTTTATCACTGTGTAAGCATAGAAGTGAACTCTTCACTCATCATGAGGGCAAATGGAATAACAACAACAATGTATGAAGACTCATTTTCCCTGCCGATGGATGATTGAAGGGTTCACTAAAATTGAAATCATTAATGTCAGTTTTTTTTCTTATATTTATGTCTTATAGGGTATCCTTTGCAGGATGTGGTGCAAATGCTAGTTTATTTACCATACCTCTTTTTTTGAGTTTTTGTAAATATAAAGAGTATTATGGAGTAAATATAAAAATAGGTTTTATTTATTTACCATACCTCTAGTTTATTTATATTTTTATTTATTTACCATATACCATACCTCTAGTTTATTTATATTTATATTTATTTACCTTACCTTTTGTTGAGTGTTTGTAAACCTCTTCATATCTTAAATTTCTATTGTGTTTATACATCATAATAATTAGATTGATTTTTAAATAGGACCCATATTAGATTAAAAATGTTAATTGTTAAACATTACATGATAAATGTTATTTACGTTTACATTTACATTTACATTTTTACATGAGATAGGTTTTATTTATTTACCATACCTCTCATTTATTTATATTTATTTACCTTACCTTTTTTTTGAGTGTTTGTAAACTTCTTCATATTTTTTATATTGCGTTTATATATCATAATAATTAGATTTACCATACCTCTGGTTTATTTATATTTATATTTATTTACCTTACCTTACCTTTTTTTGAGTGTTTGTAAACTTCTTCATATTTTTTCTATTGCGTTTATACATCATAATAATTAGATTGATTTTTAAATAGGAACTATATTAGATTAAAAATGTTAATTGTTAAATATTACATGATAAATGTTACGTGTTTATGTTTACATTTATATTTACATTTTTAAGCATGGTCTACCCCCATACTCGGGGTAGAGTGCCAAAAAAAAAAAATCTAGAACTTACGAGTGGAGAAACTCATGATAAGTTCAAATATTAAAAAAATATTTGTTGGACCAAATAAAAAATCTATCTAATTTGGTATATTGTGAGATCTTAGATTTTTGTGATCCATATTGATAATGAAGATGTCTTTCAGATTAATCAGATCATTAAGATGTAAAAAAATCAATCTACCCATAGGTTTAAATAACATAGATGTCCAAAATTAGTTGTGAAAAATTAGTTATTAGAATAAAATAAAAAATTACTTATTAGAATAAAATTAATATTATTAAGTATTAAATAGATTAATGAATAAATCAAAATGAAAAAAATAAATATGAATATAAATAAATATTAGCCATTAAGATTAGCTCTCAGAAAATTGAAATATATTAATTAATTATTATTTTTTAAAATCAGTTGATAACTAAATTAATTGAATAAAATTAATATTTAATTGTAGAATGCAAAAAAATATTATAAATGTCCATAGACCAATTGGTTCAGTGGACGTTACCAATCACAAATATAATAAAAATTATATTAGAATGCTTGTTATTAAAATTATCTTAATATTATTAAATCATTTTAGGAAAAAAATAAAAAATAATGATTAATGACTTTTATTTAGCTAAATAACTAGAAATTAATTACTTATTAAGTTAATTAACGAAAGATTTATAATTAAATGATTTCTTAGATTATTTCTATTTGAATGGATAAAATGGTAAAATATAATTAATAAATACATATTTTATTAATTTATTTCTATGCAAATCGATAAATTGATATATTCATTTTAACTCTGGGTCTACTAAGCACAGAGAGGGGTCAAATATTTTTTCATTCTAAAAGAGGTTTGGACTAGTGTGGATGCACCACATGGCTAGGAGCCACTAGGTGTTAAGCCACGTGGCCATCAATGATGTTGATGTAGCCCAGAAGCAATAAAACTTAAAATATGCACAATTGTGTGCCTGTGGCATGGAATGAGATGAAAATTTATATAGTTCGAAAACCATTGAGGAGTTGAAGAAGATGGTGATATAAAAATTGTGATTTGTGGTGATGGAAGAAAGAGAATTTTTTGGTAACCCCAACTTCATAATATACTTTGAAGGTTAGGTTTAGATTATGCACCACAACCCTAATAAAGTGTTATGGGGTGTCACACACCCACATGTTAATTTATGCATAAAGAAAATTTTAATTATACTACTATATATTACACATAGAACTTACTTGTAAAATTCTATGAATTCACCAATGCATTTATTCGTTACAACTCACTAATGTAATATCTGTGCTTTATAACATAATTCTTTTACCACGATTCACATCATGGCATACATCATGCAACTAAGGTATTAAGGTTATATATTTAATAAGTCTCTACCAAGCCCATCGACCACTTGTCATTCTCGAAACACGATTTACTATACATAATCTTATTGCATTTAACTCAGTCCTTTATGACTGTCCGAATTTTGAGCTTTCAATTAAGTCCTCACCACTAGGCCTCTCACACTACATCAATTCATTGGTTGTTGCTCGGCCTAGGTGGAGGTGTCACCTTGCTGGAGTCTTTAATGTTGTACAACTCTGTAGATGGCTTTGGGAGTCTCTGGTTGTAACTTGGATCAGACGATGGAGGATAACCTTGGGGTTCTATGCCTCCAAAGTAGTGTAGGGGCCCCTTCATTCTTCTCTCTTTCGGAAATGGATACAATGTGCTTTAAAGAAGGTTTCCTCCATGCTCAGGTATTCACTGTTCACTCGCTTGTTGCTGGAAGCTGTTTGCTTCAAATTTTCTCACTGTTTTTGCTTATGCCTTCTAATCGCTCTTGGCTGCCCTATCAGGCATTCCGGGCTTCATGGCTCAACATTTTGCAACAAGGAGGTTTCTACAATTGTTTTAAAACAGGTACTGTTAGAGAGGTTTGTCTGCTAAGGTTCAATTTCAAGTCTTTTATCCTTCTATTGTTATCTTATGCTAGCGTTAACCTTTGGTACTCCTCCCAGTTGGGGTGGAGTGTTTTTGCAGTGATGAAGCTTTGGTTGAAATTCTAGAGGAGGCCCTCACTCGGCCCTCTGGACACGGTAATGACAAACCCATCCACTGCCGGGTACTTGTGCTTACCTAACGATTTACTATTAAGGTTTAACTTGGTTAAGCATTTCGGCTCCATAAGGAGACTGTAACTATGAAGTGTTTGTTGTTAATGCATTTCTCTGTAATTATCTTAAGCATTTTCGGCCCTTAAAGGGCGATATGCATTTGGCACATTTGGAAAGGGGTTATGCCGCCCTTTGTTACTTTAACAGTTTTTAAGTAACTATATGTATTTTTTTAATGCTGACCTTTAAACAGGGGCAATGTATATTTGTCTATAATGCAAAGGGTTGTGCGGTTTCAAACCTTGGCCCGACTTGGTTATCTTTCCTTCTTAATGTTAGGTTGGAAAGTCTTGATGTTGTTGCGAGTAAAATACAGTTATTTATGTGCCGTTTACATGTTTATTCTTATTCATATTCTGGAAATGTAAATCTTTCAGTAGTTTCTTCGTTAGTTTTGTCAAGTTAAAAGTTTATTCTGCTTGTCAAGTTGATGATGTAAACTTCTACTTAATCTGTGAATTCGAAGTAGAATTGGTAATAATGTATGACCTACTTCCCGAGGGTAGGGATTTTAAACAGAGGATAAATTCCTCGTGGGTTTAACTGTCGTAATTCTTTTAATTCTTGCATCATTGATTTCTTCTACTTAAGCTCTCTCGGTTGTTTTCTTAGTTAATAATGATAGGTCAGTGTCCCTAATATTTTCTTTTCTGATACATAATACAAATGTTTCTCTTTATTATGTATTCATATACAGCTGTTCGTTCTGTCCCTGGTGTTCAAGGTTTGGTTGATACATATGAACCTAGGGTTTTGCTTTTAATTTTTTTTGACATTCTGGTTATAATATAAATATTTAAACTATGTTAAATATTTGTTTTAATGCCGTGATAAATTCTTAACTAAGCTCTGTCAGTTTTCTTATCATGGTCCACTGAAATTGGCTGTGCCTTTTACTAAGTACAAAGTAATCTATCTCTTGTCTAGATGCATGACAAATTTACCTATGGACTATTTATGCAAATACCTCAGGTTAATCAACCCATTTCTACTTTCTGACAACAATTAACATGCATAGATTTATATCAAAATACATAATATATTTATAACTATTTAACATGAGGATTTTTCACTTATCTGGACCACAATGTCTTCCAAATTTTCCAGTTTAGGTCTGCAACTAGACCTTGCTGCTCGTTTCTTTGCCTCCCAACCTTGAGACTACTATGCTAGTTAGTCTCCCCCCGAGCTGTTCCTGAATTACATGAACCTTCTTCCTTTTTGTATGAGAACTCACGATATCACAACTATCTGGTCCAAACTAGATGTAGCCACATAAAACTACTTGACATTTAGTACATATTTTTCTTTCCTTCCTCTATTACTCACTAATCTTCCTGATCTCCGATACCCCTATCCTCTTGATATTTCTTGAATAAATCCTCAAGAAATTAGTTAGGGATAGGTAACTATCAATCCTAACTACTTAGCAAGTAAAACAATATTTACAGGTAATTGCTATTTTACTTTTTCATAAATAAATTCAAGAAAGAGTTTTTATAACTTAAAATAATAAAAATTTTACTTGCCTGCAGTAATTTAAATATTTATAGTGTCTGGGGATATCACATGTTTTCCTTCTGAAAATAAATCTGGAAAGGTCTCCTTCATAAACTGCTCATCTTCCTAGGTAGACTCCTCGAGCCCATAGTGTTGCCATTGCACTTTAACCTGGGTGATAAATCATTTCCGCAATGTTACTTCTCTCTGATCGAGTATAACCAGAGGTTCGACCTATACATAGCAACAAAACAATTTAAATCATCAACCAACTTATTTAATATACCCAAAAAAAAAAAAAAAAACCTATTATATACTTTACCTGAATGCCTTGCCAATTGATTATGTGGTTAGCATCATAAATGCGTTTCTTAGGTATAGAAACATGAAAGACGTTATGCACACGAATATGGTTGGGTAAGGCAAACTCATAAGCCATTGGTCTAATTTGGGCTAAAATTTGGAAAGGACCATAGTATCGGGGTGCTAGTTTAGCACATATGGTCCATTGCAATGTGCTTTTCTTGGTTTGTACCCATATGTAAACATGATCCCCCACTTGGAATTCCTAGAAGCTTCTCTTCCAATCAATAAAACTCTTTTTTCGGTCCTGAGCGAGTTTCAAATTAGCTCATACCTTTTTAACCATCTCATCCATTTCCTCTAACATATCTGGTCTTAGCATCAATTTGTCCTCTGCACCACTCCAACTCAAGGGTGTGCTGCATTTATGCCTATATAACACTTCAAAGGGACTCATCTGTAAGGATGTATGGTATCCATTGTTATAAGCAAAATCTACCAAGTGTAGGTAGTCCTCCCATTTAGATGGCTATTGCGTTACATAAGTCCGCAACATGTCTTCTACTACTTGGTTTACTCGCTTCGTCTGTCCATCCATTTGAGGATAATAAGTAGTGCTGAAGTGTAGTTGTGTGCCTAATCCTTCAAATAAAGCTTTCCAGAACGCTGATGTAAATTTTACATCACGGACAGAAATGATCATTTTGGGTACTTCATGCAATTTAAAAATGTTTTTCATAAAAATGTTAGAAATTTGTACCACTCTATAGGTTGACTTTACTGGTATGAAATGAGTAGATTTGCTCAATTTGTCCACTACCACCATTATTGAGTCATTTTCCCTTTTATACTTGGGCAATCTGATAATGAAATCGATGGATATGGTTTCCCATTTCCATTCAGTAATATGCAATGGGTGGAGTAATCCCGCTGGGTGGTAGTGCTCTGCCTTTACTTGCTAGCATTCCAGATAGTAGGCTAAATATTCTGCTACCTCCTTCTTCATACTAGGCTAGAAAAATTCCTTTCTAGGGGAAGTAATCATTTTATGGAATCTGGGGTGGCCTACATGAGGAATCATATGATATTCATCTAAAATTAAATTTTTAAGATTTTTCTGGTTAGGAACATATATCCTTTTCCTATAAATCAACAAATCTTCTGAATTTACCTCGTAACCCAATTTTTGTTCATGGTTGTTCAACATTTTAGCTTGCTTCCATAAATGTTTATATTCTAAATCTTGCATGGCTGTTTCTCGATTTTTCTCATCAAAAGTAGTTTGTGATTCACTGAAAGAAATCTCATGCAAAAATTTACCTTTCGAATTAAGGCATCCACAATCCAGTTCTCTTTTCCCTTCAAGTGTTTTATTTCAAAATCGAATTTGCTTAGGAAGTCAGCCCAACGAGCTTGCCTAGCATTCAAAGTGGGCTATTTGAAGTAGTTTGTTAGATTATGATGATCAATCATTAACAAAAATTTCTCACCCATTAAGTAATGTCACCACATCTTTAAGACATTGATGAATGTTGTTAGCTCTAAACCGTAGGCCAAATACTTTTTCTCATATTCTTTAAGCTTCCTTGATTCACAGAAAACAACTTTGCCTTCTTGCATAATACACCACCTACACCTTCTTTGCTAGAATCTGTACAAACCACATATTTTCTATTGGGATCAACAATGTTGAAAATGCACGCAGTGGTGAGTAAATGTTTGAGTTGATCAAAACTTCTTTGACAATTAGAGGTCCACCTAAAGGATTTTCCTTTCTTTTGCAGAGTGATAATAGGATATGCCACCTTAGAAAAACCTTCCATGAATCATCTATAATATCCGGTTAGACCCATGAACGATTTTATGTGAGCTACATCCTTTGGTACTGACCACTACATGATAGTCCTTATTTTCTCTGGGTCTATTGCGATTCCATTCTTGGTGATGACATGTCCCAAGTACTAGATTTTTTCTTTAAAGAAATCACACTCATTGTATTGAGCATACAACTGGTGTTCTCTTAGGACTTGCAAAACAATACGGAGATGCTCCTTATGTTCTTTTATGTTCCAAGAGTAGATTAATATATCATCAATAAATATTAAAAAAAACTTGTCCAAAAACTGATGAAATATACTTTTCATGAGGCCCATGAAGGTCATTGGGGCATCAGCTAGTCCAAAAGGCAGTACTACGAACTCATATTGCCCATAACGAGTTCTAAACACAACCTTTACTATATCTTCCTCTTTTATTCTAATCTGGTGATAACTCGAGCAGAGATTGATCTTTGAAAATACAGTTGCACCCTTCACTTGATCAAATAATTCATCTATACAGTAAGGGGCTCGGGAGACCGGGGCATCTCCCAGAATAAACTCAACGGTGAAATCTATATCCCTTTTTGGGGGTAGTCCCATAATTTCCTCAGGAAATACATCCAGAAAATTATGTACCATTGATATATTCTCTAATGAAACAATTTTATCCTTAGAATCAACATACCCTACTTGTATTGCATAAACTTGGCAGCCTTTTCGGATGCATTTTTCTAGTTGGGAAGCCATTACAGGCCTTAATTTCAGAGGTTTTTGAATACCTTGAATTTCCTGTCTCTCTCCTTTCTCATCCAAGTAATTAATGGTTTTGGTTTTACAGTTAATGAGTGACCAATGTTTTTCCAACTAGTCCATACCTATAAAGATGTCGCATTTTCCCAAGGGTAGCACATTTAGTTCTGCCATGATAGACCGACCAACTAATGTTAGGGGACAATTACTGACTTTGGCCAACACCCTTCTTTTTGCTCCCGTGGCTAGTTGTAATAACCAAGGATTTTTGAACTTAACATCTTGCAAACAACATTGTTCCACTATCTTGGGGCTAATATAACTCAAATTAGCTCTGGGATCAATTAAAATGGATATGGTTCGGTCAAAAACTTTACCTTCAAATTCAACCATGGTTGGTTGAAATTTCGCCTGATGGTCTTCAAGGGTGACTTTCATTTTAGGAATGCTTCTTGCCACTTCTCCCATAGTAGATGCTTGAATTTGTGAAATCTACTCATCTCATTTGCGGTGTGGGTAGCTTTTGACATAATGCAGGCCTCTGCATCCCCAAAACTGTACAGGTGGTCTATTGGTTACTTCTACTTCAGTGCTTCTTGATTGTTCATTCATCTTAGATTCACCTGGTAACTTAAATCTAGGCTGATTTCTATTCATATTCCGGGTATCTTGGCCTTTAAACAATCCTTTGTTGACTGTGCCCTTATTTCCCTTGTGGTTATAAGTAAATTTAATTCCCTTTTTGTCGACCCATCTCTTCCCCACATATCCCTTTTGTTTGTTTTGCTGGTAGCATATCCATGCTTTCTGTATAACTTTGTCCATGGTCTTTGAGTTATCATACTCCAAACATTCTTTCATGAACAACGGAAAACTTCTGATAAACCGCTGCACTTTTTCCTTTTTTTTTCGCATATGTAAGGGACATACCAAAGTAATGAAGTGAATTTTGTGATGAACTCATCCATGGACAATTGGCCTAGTCGAAGATCATTAAACTCCTTTGCCTTTTCATCATAAAATCTTTCAATTAGATATTTTTCTTTAAAATACCTTTGAAATTTTTCCAAAGTTATGCTTTGTTCATTTACTCCGCGAACTGTTTTTACGTCCTCCCACCACAGGGTGGCTTTCCCTTGTAGCTGGAAGATGGCCATATGAGCCTTTAAATTATGGTCGTAATCGTGAAACTGGAGATACTTATTCATATTGATGAGCCAGGCTTCCGTTGCATCTTCTTGTTTACCATCAAAGAGGGAAGGCTTTATTTTTTGAAATTCCCCTTGAAGTTCCATTTTCTATGTCTTGTGTCCCGACACATTGTCTGATTCTTCTTCATGATTCTCTTCGCCACCTTCTATTTCCACATTCTTAGTTAGAATTGTTCTCCTGTCATATTTCCGTGCTTTGGGCTGGGAACTAGTGGCCGATGATTTTGTCTATAAGACAGAATCTTCATAATATTTTCCTGCTCCTGCATAAATCTTTCGTTATTTGCTCATAGTTGGGCCATTTCATATTTCAATTCTTGTACAGTTTCCATGATGGTAGTATCAGTATTTCATATCTCATCACCTAACTGCACCCATATCTCAAGATTGCCTTCTTGAAATGATGCTGGCCTTGTTCCCATTATGGATATGTGTGGTGGATTTCCATTCCTCCTCATGCTGAGTGTTTCCTAGCTTCCTATGTGCACATCACCAATGTTGTTATTTACTTATATTCCAGAAGTCTCATTTTTGCAACCTGAGTGCTCTGATACCACATATCACACACCCACATGTTAATTTATGCATAAATAAAATTTTAATTAAACTACAGTATATTACACAAAGAACTTGTAAATTTCTATGAATTTACCAATGCATTTATTCATTACAACTGACTAATGTAATATCTGAGCTTTATAACATAATTCTTTACAATGATTCACATCATGGAACATCCTGCAACAAAGGTATTAAGGTTATATATTTAAGAAGTCTCTACCAAGCCCATCGGCCACTTGTCATTCTCGAAACATGATTTACTATACATAATCTTACTGCATTTAACTCAGTCCTTTATGACTATCTGACTTTTGAACTGTCAATTAAATCCTCACCACTCGGCCTCTCACACTACATTAACTCACTAGTTGTTTAAGTGGAGGTGTCACCTTGCTGGATCCTTTAATGCTGTATAGCTCTATAGATGGCTTCGGGAATGACTCCATATCAATGGTCTCTGGTTGTAACTTGGATCAGATGGTGGAGGAGAACCTTGGGGTTTTATGCCTCCAGAGTAGTGTAGGCATCCCTTCATTCTTCCCTCTTTCGGAAATAGATACATCATGCTCTGTGGAAGGTTTCCTCCATGCTCAGGTATTCACTGCTCACTCGCTTGTTGTTGGAAGCTGTTTGCTCCGAATTTTCTCATCGTTGCCGCCTATGCCTTCTAATCTCTCATGACTTCCTTATTAGGCATTCTGGGCTTTATGGATAAGGATTTTGTAGTGAGGAGGTTTCTACAATTGTTTTAAATAAGGTACTGTTAGAGTGGTTTGTCTGCTAAGGTTCAATTTCAAGTCTTTGATCCTGCTATTGTTATCGTATGCTAGCTTTAACCTTCGGTACTCCTCCGATTTGGGGTGGAGGGTTTTTACAGTGATGAAGTTTTGGTTGAAATGTTAGAGGAGGCCCTCGCTTGGCCCTTTGGATGCGGTAATGAAAGTCCCATCCCCTACTGAGTACTTGTGCTTACTAACGATTTACTGTTAAGATTTAACTTGGTTAAGGGTTTCGGCTCCATAAGGAGACTGTAGTTGTGAAGTGTTTGTTGTTAATGCATTTCTCTGTAACTATCTTAAGCACTTTTGGCCCTTAAAGGGCGATATGCATTTGGTACATTTGGAAAGGGGTTACGCCACCCTCTGTTACTTTAATAATTTTTAAGCAACTATATTTATTTTTTTAATGCCGACCTTTAAACAGGGGCGATGTATATTTGTATATAATGCAAAGGGTTGTGCGGATTCAAAACCTGACCCGAATCAGTTAGCTTTCCTTCTTAATGTTAGGTTGGACAGTCTTGATGCTGTTGTGAGTAAACTACAGTTCTTTATGTGTCGTTTACATGTTTATTCTTATTCATATTATGGAAATGTAAAGTTTTCAGTAGTTTCTTTGTTAGTTTTGTCAAGTTAAAAGTTTATTCTACTTATCAAGTTGATGTTGTAAACTTCTACTTAATCTATGAATTCGAAGTAGAATTGGTAATATTGTATGCCCTGCTTCCCAAGGGTTGGGATTTTAAACAGAGGATAAATTCCTCGTGGATTTAGCTATCGTAATTATTTAAATTCTTGCATCATTTATTTCTTCTACTTAAGCTCTCTTAACTATTTTCTCAGTTAATAATGATAGGTCAGCATCCCTAATATTTTCTTTTTTGATACATAATGTAGACATTTCTCTTTATTATGTATTCATATACAATTGTTCGTTCTGTCCCTGGTGTTCAGGGTTTGGTTGATACCTATGAAATCAGGGTTTTGCTTTAAAAATATATATATATTTTGACATTCTGGTTATAGCATAAATATTTAAACTGTGTTAAATATTTTTTAATGCCGTGATAAATTCTTAACTAAGCTCTGTCAGTTTTCTTGTCATGGTCCACCAAACTTGGCTGTGCCTTTTACTGAGTACTAAGTAATCTATATCTCGTCTAAATGCATGAAAAATTTACCTATGGACTATTTATGTAAATACCTCAAGTTAACCAACCCATTTCTACTTTTTGATAACAATTAACATGCATAGATTTATATCAAAATACATAATAGATTTCTAACTATTTAACATGAGGATTTTTCACTTATCTGGACCACATTGTCTTCCAAATTTTCCAGTTTAGGTCTGCAACTAGACCTTGCTGCTCGTTTCTTTGCCCTCCAAACTTGAGACCACTATGCTAGTTAGTCTTCCTCTGAGCTATTCCTGAATTACAAGAACCTTCTTCTTTTTTGTATTGAGAACTCACGGTCTCACATCTATTTGGGCCAAACCAGACGTAGCCACATAAAACTGCCTAACATTTCAGCACATTTTTTTCTTTCGTTCCTCTCTTACTCACTAATCTTCCTGATATCCGATACCCCTATCCTTTTGATCTTTCTTGAATAAATCCTCAAGAAATTAGTTAGGGATAGGTAACTGTCAATCCTAACTACTTAGTAAGTAAAACAATATTTTACTTTTGCATAAATAAATTCAAGAAAGAATTTTTATAACTTAAAATAACAAATAGTTTGCTTTCCTGCAAAAATTTAAATATTTACATTGTTTGGGGATATCATAGGGGGTTTGGTGTATTACAGAGGCTATAGTTATAGATTGCTAAAAATATTTATGTGTAATCACTTTAATGATTAAAATTGTTTAGTTATTTTTAATATTTAGGACATTTCCAGTGATATAAGTTGGAGTTTATATAAATTTGAGATGATAGATTTGGTGAATCAATTATGAATAGTGTTGATATAATTATTAACATGTGTTTACATAGATGGACTAGTTTTTAAAAATAGAAATTTGTGAAAGAGCTCATGAACTAACGGCCTACTTTTATCTTTAAGATTTATATATACTAGTTTTTGAAGTTAAAATATTCTATAAGCCCAAGGGCATAACCTAGGTGGTGACAAGGTGTTCTTTTAAGTCACTCTGTGGTGTAAAGGTCACTAGTTCAAAACTTTGTGGGAAAAAATCCAAGCCATAGGTTAGGTGTGCCGCTCATCTCTGTACTCACATTAGCTAGCAAAAAAAAGTTAAAATAGTCTATATTTAAAACATAATCAAATATTCAAATAAAATTGGATTCCACTGCTACTCAAGCCATAGGTTAGATGTGCCACTCATTTGACTCACATTAACTAGCAAAAAAAGTTAAAATAGTTTATATTTAAAACACAATCACATCAAATTAGATGCCACTGCTACTCAATCCATAAGTTAGATGTGCCACTCATTTGACTCAGATTACCTAAAAAAAATTAAAATCTTCTATATTTAAAACATGAACAAATCAAATTTTAAATATCTTTGAAAGGACAAATTTATAAATGGTTAGAAATTCACATAGCCAAATAGATCTTATAAATTTAAATCAAAATTTAATATGATTTATAACCATTTTAGCTATCTTAATAATACTTTATTTTATCATTATTTTTCTATT
>APFE030135302.1:0-16230 GCA_000404065.3 Pinus taeda
CGTGGCCATTATCGTTTGCACCTTAGTTTAAAGGTCTTTAATTTTTTGGAAAACCGAACTATTCTTTTAATCTTTCTGTTCAAATGGATCAACACCGCTGCGATTTGAAGACTAGAATATGTAAACACTAATTTGTTTGGGGGGCGCTTTTAGTGCAGAAACATAAACGGCTACGCGGTAGATCTAGTAGACTGTCAAACCTTTAAAATATTTACTTTAAAAACTATATGGGAAGGCCTTCCATTTCCAGCCAGATTATTCAAATGACAGCTTCCAAACTTTATTAGAATTTATTTAGGAGGACGATTGTATAAGTAGCATCCTCCATCACATAACTCACCGCATTTTGCATGCAGATGACTATGGTTTGTCGACATCGACTTCATTGACGTGGTGCGAGTGTTTTCCTCGCAAGTCAATCACGGAGAAAAGTTGACCTCATATACCGGCGATTTATTAGGGTAGAAGAGCCCATAGTGACGTTCTGTGTCATCTTGACTTGGCTTGTCCTCGTTGAAAAGGGCGAAGATATAGGTCTCGATGCTCCTTCCCGGCCTCTTGGGCGTCCCTGCATTCGATAATACATGGCTGATGAGATTGTTGTTATAAGTCCGAGCATACTCAATGGTGGCCACATTAATGTTGCCACCCGAAGGCCATCCGCTTTCAGTAACGATGAGTGGGATGTTGTCATATCCCAAATTTTCCATGGCGGAGATAATAGTATCAACAATGGCATCGAACAAGTTGGTGTAGCTCTCTACCACCGGAGACTTGGACTGAAAAAGAGCGTAATCCAGCTTAATGTTTTTCCAGTTGTTGACGTAGCTGAAAAATGGATAGACGTTAGCCATGAAAGGAGCCTCGTTATCTGACAGAAATTGCAGCACAGACCTCATGGTGTCCTTCACCTCGTCTGTGAATGCTCCCTTAGAAAGTGGGTAGGAGTTGCCTATCACAGATTCTGAGGCGTGGGTGGTGGATACCTTGATCTTATTCTGCAGATTGGCCATGTTAAGCGCGGTTTGAATGTTCTTCATGGCAGGAACAAGATACTGAACGTTCTCCTTGCTCTTAAAAACCTTGTTGCCCACTGCAATGTATTTTATATTGGTGGCGGGATAGAACGGCACAATGTTGTCCTTAACCCAACCGTTTGCTGCGTCTTGGCTAGACGATATTTGCTGCAATATGTTGGTTTCGATTCCCACGATTACCTCGATCCCCGAATTCTCAAAAGCTTTCAGTACGCCTGGGCTCCCTTGGAAAATCCTATATTTTCCAATGTTGTGCTCCTTCAGCAAGGTTACTACCTCGTCTGCATGTGGCAAATTGTTTCCTACCATGCCGTTGTTGACTCCTATTTGAGCAGCGTCTGCACAATGAATCGAATTAATGTTAAGAATTGTCCGAAGCGTATTATTCATGGGACAAAGGGTCCTTTTGCAGCAAGTATATACATTTTACCTTTTTCTTAAGGAAACCTATAAACATAACAATGAGAATGTATCCAATTTTACATTCTAACTACAAAAAAGAAAAGAATTGGAAAAATGTTGGGTAATGCTCAACTTACCCGCGAGAATTGAACACAAGATTGCAATACACCCAATCAGCGTGATCTTCATGGCTGCCATTTTTCTCAGAGGAATTGAGCGACATGAAAAATCTACAGGCAGACGTCCAATTTATAAGAAGTTCTATAGTGATGGGTCAAGTGAATGCGCCGCCGCATGCGACTGGCTGCACCGTGCAAGAATGGGTTCGCTGAATTGATTAAGGCGCTTTCCTCGTAATTTGCCTGTTCCTTCCATTCCTTCTCAATGCAGACTTTCAACAATTTCTGGTTTTGTCCTCAACATTCTAGCCGAGTCCCCAGTCAAAGTCTTTGGTTATCAAAATGAATGGATTAAGGCACTTTCCTTGCAATGTCTGTTTCAGCTTTTTCACCACATATCTAGAAGACGTAAAGGCACGGACACTTTTGTTCCACATAAATGCACACTGTCGACAATTTCTTTGTTCGTTTCTTCCTCCAGGTCTCAAAGTCTTCGCATATTAACAAAAATATTTCCAATTTTTGAGTTGAATTGAACCAGGGTTGCAAAGGCATTGACTTTCAACAATTTCTGGTTTTGTCCTCAACTTACTAGCCGTCCGTCCCCAGTCAAAGTCTTTGGTTATCAAAATGAATGGATTAAGGCACTTCCTTGCAATGTCTGTTTCAGCTTTCACCACATGTCTAGAAGACGTAGAGGCACGGGCACTCTTGTTCCACATAAATGCACACTGTCAACAATTTCTTTGTTCGTTGCTTCCTCCAGGTCTCAAAGTCTTCGCATATTAACAAAAATATTTCCACTTTTTGAGTTGGAATTGAACCATGGTTGCAGAGTCCGCCATAACGTTCAACCACTCTAGTGGGCTAAGAACATTCTTCGTTTGCAGTATTCCCCGCGTAAGATAACGGCCAGTCACCCGGTCTTCCTTCTCGAATCAGTGCGTGAAAATTGTTGGAGTTTTATCAAAATTCCATAACAGACTAACAAAAAAAATGCTCTGTTTTAACACTTTGTTTTTAATAGAGAAAACTGAAAATCGCTTGCTGGAAATGGCGGATAATTCAAAACAAAACTGGAAAACAGAACCATACTCTCTTTTGCATAGCGGGAAAAACGTTTGTGGAATACGGTGTTTTAGCAACGCTCAAAATGGTGTAACAGCAACGTGCGACAGTGTAACAGCGACACTAAAATAAATTGTATTCATAAACAGTGAACCAAATGATACAAATTCGTCTTCCTCACATAGAGAGATTACAAGAGGAACACTTTAGTTCCACAAACCAATTTTCTTTATCTCAGAAAATTACAGGTTCAGTACTGTGTGTTTACAAAAAAGACTCTCTATCGTTCTTCTAACCTTAAAACAGAATTGTTGTTCATTACATTTATAGGAAAAAACATATATGAGTTTAAACAATAACATAATCAAAATATCTTCTAACGCTTATTTGTGTATTGAATGCAGCAAGCGGTGATGCCTTTCTCAAGAAATCAAGTCGGCGGTTGCAAGGGAATTCAATTCTGATATTTTAATGCACATTAATGTGCAAAACATCAAGAGCGACTTTGCGGCATCGAACAGCCTGAAATATCTATGAAAAATCAGATTTTTGTCTAGCTGTTTATGTTGCAGTTGGAATTAAATTCCAACACTCCCCCTTAATTTCAACTACTTCATACCTAGGCATTTCCTGAAATGATCAAAACTTTTCTTTTCTAATGGTTTTGTCAAGATGTCAGCTAGCTGATCTTCTGTTCTGTAGTGCTGCAAAACAATCTCACCATTGTTAACCAATTCATGTATGAAGTGAAATTTGGTATCTATGTGCTTTGTTCTTCTATAAAAAACAGAGTTTTTAGACAATGTTATTGTTGAGCTATTGTCATAGTAAATTATTGTGCCATTTTCTTGTTCATGACACAAATCTCTCAGAACTCTTCTCAGCCACAGTGTTTGGAATGCTGCTGCTGTTGCTGCCACATACTCTGCCTCTGCTGTTGACAAAGACACAACTGGTTGCTTCTTGGAAGCCTATGAAATGGCTCTCGATCCCATATGAAACACATATCCTGATGTGTTTTTCCTATCATCAACACTTTCAGCCCAATCACTGTCAGTCTAACCTGTCAACATGAAACTTTCAGAAGAGGAGTATAAAATACCAAACCCCTTCGTTCCATTCACATACCTTAGAATCCTCTTGGCTTCCTGCCAATGAGTCTCTTTCGGTCTTTCCATAAATCTGGAAATTAAACTAATAGCGTGGATAATGTCTGGCCTAGTTGCAATCAAGTACATAAGGCTACCAACTATGCTCTTGTAAAATTTTGGATCAAAATCCTTGGTGTTGTTTTCTTTGGTCAATTTCAACCCCACTACAGTTGGAGTCAAAGCCCCCTTGTTGTTCTGCATGTTAAATCTCTTCAACACTGTTTCTACATATTTATCTTGAGAAATGAAAACACCATTTTCACTTTGGTCTACTTTGATTCCAAGAAAATATCTTAAGAAGCCCAAGTCAGTCATTTCAAATTCATTTTTCATGACTGCTTTAAAATCAACAGTGAGAGAAGCATCATTGCTAGTAAAAATCAAATCATCTACATATAAAACAACAATAATAATCTTACCATCATTATCCTTTATGTAGAGTGTGGGTTCACCATCAACTTATCAAACCCATTCTCAATCAGATAAGCATCTATTCTTCTATACCATGCTCTTGGAGCTTGCTTCAGCCCATAAAGAGCCTTCTTCAGCTTGCAAACTTTATGCTCTTGGCCATCAACTTCATAACCTAGAGGTTGTTCAACATAAACCTCTTCTTTTAACACTCCATTCAGGAATGCAGATTCAACATCCAACTGATAAATCTTCCATTTGTGTTGTGCTGCAATAAACAACATTGTTCTGACTGTTTCCATCCTTGCTACTGGTGCAAAGGTTTCATCATAGTCTTTTCCTTGTTGCTGTTTGTAGTCTTTCACAACAAGTCTTGCTTTGTGCCTGTCAATCTTGCCTTCAACATTGCTTTTGCTCTTATAGACCCACTTAACTCCAATGGCATCTTTGCCTTCAGGGAGGTCCACTAACTCCCATGTTTTACTCTTTTCAATTGCACCAATTTCTTCATTCATTGCTTCAATCCATTTACCTTCATTTACATCATCTTCAAAATGAACTGGATCATCAACATGAGAATACAAAGCGAATAATGAATTCAGACCGATATTGTTACCTACCTCTCCTTGTTCATAAAACTCATTTAGATTTATGAATCTTGGTCTTCTTGGTGTGCTTGGAGTTCCATTCGAACTTGAGGGTATTTTTGATCCCTGTGGTGTGCTTGGAGAAGCTCTTCCTTGACTTCTTAAGGCTGTTCGAATTCCAGCTTGTGGTATGGTTTGTTGAATTTGCTGTGGTGGAGGAGGAGCCACCAAGGAAGGATTATTTGATGCTGTCCCTTCCTCTTCTTCTTCATGAGACACAACTGTCTTCACATTCACTGTTTTTTCTAAGCTTCCATCCCAAGCTTCATTTTCAATGAACTGCACATCTCTGCTTACTATCAATTTCTTAGTGGATGGATTATAGAGTTTGTATGCTTTTGACTCATCACAATAGCCAATAAATACACACTTCTCCCCCTTACTATCAAGCTTTTTCCTTAGTTGATCCGGTACATGTGCATAAGCTACACAACCGAATAATCTCATGCGAGTGACAATTTGCTTTTGACCACTCCATGCTTCTTCTGGTATTTTGTTCATGACAACTTTAGTTGGGCATCTATTCAAGATGTAAACTGCGCAAATGACAGCTTCTGCCCAATACTCATGCGGCAAGCATTTTGCCTTTAGCATACCTCTGACCATGTCAAGAATGGTCCTATTCTTTCTTTCGGCAACACCGTTTTGCTGAGATGTATACCTTGCGGTGAACTGCTTTTATATGCCATTCTCTCTGCAAAAATGCAGAAAGTCTTGGGAGATGTATTCTCCTCCTCTATCTGTTCTGAGCACTTTGATGTAATGCCCACACTGCTTCTCAACAAGAGTTTTGAAGTGACGGAATTTCTCAAACACTTCACTCTTCTGTTTCAGCATATACACCCATTTCTTTCTAGTGTAATCATCAATGAAAGTTAAAACATATTTATTTCCGGCAAATGATGGTATTTGCATCGGTCCACACACATCAGAGTGAACAATTTCCAAGGGTGCTTTTGCCCTTATTCTCTTTCCTGCTGGAAAGCTTTCTTTGTGTTGCTTGCCCAAGATGCAGCCTTCACAAAGTCTGTCCGGTTTCTCGATCAACGACAATCCCTTTACCATTCCCTTTTTGTGCAACAGATTCAGGCCTTCGAAATTGAGATGTTCAAATCTCAAGTGCCACAACCAATTCACATCTTTCACTTGTTCCTGAAAGACTTATTGTGTTACAGCCGCAATAGTTCTTCCTTCCTTCAAATCTGCACTGAGTTTTGGAGGAAACATCCTATTGCTGGTCATATGCACCTGTGCAATGATCTTCTTACTTGGAGGGATGTCTCTGATTGTACACGTATCATCTTTGAAGAACACATTGTAACATTTGTCAATGAGCTATCCAATGCTCAAAATATTACATTTCAAACCAGGTACATAGTATACCTCTGGCACAATCATCTGTTCTCCATTTCTTGCTCGGATACTAACTATGCCCTTACCCTTGACAGATATCTTACTATCAGTTCCTGCTGTTACCTCAGATTTCACATTTTTATCCATATTGGCAAACATTGCAATATTTCCAGTCATATGATTACTGCAACCTGAGTCTAAGAACCAAAAATCTTTTTGTTTGTCTTGTGCAATGTTACATGTTAATAGCACATTCTTTGGATGCTTATCTTCTTCATTTGCAAAATTAGCATTCTGCCTATTATTCATGTCATTTAATTTTTTTCTACATTCATTGGCGTAGTGCCCATATTTCTTACAATAATGACATTGGACTTGGGTTTTGTCATACCTTTGTCCATGAGCTTGTTGTTTGCTTGAACCTTCATGTTGGTTCTGATTGTAGCTCCTTCCGCTTGTGCTTGCAGGATAATATCTGCCTCTATTTTGGCTTCTTCCATGACCTCTGTTATTTACTCTGCCTCGACCTTTTCCTTGGTTGAAAGACATCTGAGTCTTGAATGCTTGCTCAAAAGAGGAATCTGTTCCTCTACTCAGTCTGTGTTCATGAGACATAAGAGAAACACTTAGTTCATCTACCATGAACTGTGAGAGATCTTTTGTTTCTTCTATTGCTACCACAACAACTTCAAACCTTGAGGGTAAACATCTCAAGATCTTTTCTACGATCCTTCTTTCTTCAAGAATTTCACCATGATGATCTGTTCTATTTTACTTCACCTGTTTACTATTCTTATGATTAATGAAGTTATGATGCACTGATTAAAGATCAACATTTAATGAATCATAAGTTTACTGATATACGTTGGTTTCCTTAGACACAGTAGCATATATACGTAGTTTCCCATAACTGAAGTAGCGTAGACAAATCTGATTGTGAAATGAAAAATAATTGATTTGATAATACTGATTCACTCCCCCCTCAGTGTTATTTCCAACAATTGGTATCAGAGCCAGGTCCTTCAGAAAAAATTGATCGCTTGGAGGAAGATCTATCATCATGAGTAGTTACGAAAAAGAGGCATCTATTAGGCGACCAATCTTTGATGGGAGCAACTTCGTCTATTGGAAGGTAAGAATGACAACCTATCTTCAATATCTTGGTACAGAATTTTGGGATATCGTGGAAGCAGGATACACATTTCCATCAACAATTCCTACATATACGACTGGTAAGAAGGAGTATGAAACAAATACAAATGTTGTCAATACTCTATTAGGGAGTTTATCTCAATCAGAATTCATCAAGGTTATGCAGCTCAAAACCGCAAAAGAAATATGGGACAAGATCATTCTGAGCTATGAAGGAGACGATCAGGTAAAACGTGTAAAACTACAAACTCTTAGTATTCAATATGTAAATATCAGAATGCACAATGATGTGGCTAATTATTTCTTACGTAAAGATGAGATTGTTAATCGTATGAAAAACTTGGGTGAAGAAATAAAAGAAGTTACCTTGGTTGAAAAGGTTCTAAGATCTTTGTCTTCTAAGTTTGAATCAAACGTTTTTGCCATAGAAGAAAAGAAGAATCTACAGAGCATTACCATGTCACAGCTACATGAAATCCTAACTGCTTTTGAAATGAGAAAAGGGGGACCATCAGACAAGAGAGAAGCTACATTCAAAGCTTCAGGAAAAGGAGATTACAATGAGTCAGGACATATGTCAGAAAGAGAGGAAGAATCAAACTTTGTCAAGAACCTTCAACGGGGTTCTGGAAGATTCATAGATAAGCTATCTTTCAAATTATTTTCTTGTGGAAGAGTCGATCATTATTCAGCTAAGTGTCCTCATAAAGATAAGCTTGACAAAGGTAAGCAACCAATTATATGGAACAAAAAACATAATGTAAGTAAGAAGAGCTATTATACACATGAAGACAGTGATGGATTTTCAATTAGTGATGAAGATGAACAATGTAATGATTATAGACTTTTGATGGATTTTGAAGATGATGATTTCTTTGATGCTATAGATGAAGATGATCTATATGAAGAAATTTCTAAACTTAAAATCTATTTAGAAAAAAAGAGTATGATCATAGATACTCTAACATGCCAACTTGCTGAAAGAGAAAAACACAGTGAAAAGTTAGAATGTGAAATTGTGGGACTTAGAAAAGATATTGAGAAAATAAAAGCTCTTAATCTAAGATTTGCTAAAGGCTCTAAAACTTTAGATGAGATTATCAAAGTGCAATGTTCTTCTCTAATCAAGACAGGCCTTGGATATTCTAAAGAAGCATGTCAAGCACAAAAGCCATCCACCTCCAAAATTTATCTAGATGCAGCAAGGAGAAGTGAACAGGCTGGCAATCGACAACAAAGGCATAAAGCAGATCACTAGGTAAATCAGGGTCAATCTACTTCAAGGCTGAACAAAGATTAGCAAGTAAATTGGGGGAAATCTACTTCAAGGATGAACAGAAGTTACAACCAACCGCAGATAAATCACTCTCAATTTGGCTATGGAAACTACAATCACCTCGAAAGTAGGTCTGATAATCACAGGAATTTCTTCAATGGCCAATCTTTCTCTTGTCATAAATTTGGACACTAAGCTACCCAATGTGTAGCCTACAAGACCATCATGACTAGAGAAGCACAAAATCAAAGGAGTGTGAGTGGGATCATGAAAAGGACTTATAATAACTTTTCTGCCCATGAAAATGAAATAGAATGTTCTATTTGTAACAACTTCAGTCATAAAGATTCTGGATGCTCAAAAAATATGACAGGTGATAAAGAAAAACTTCAGTCATATAGTGTCGTAGAAAAGGAAAGGAATGTCTCATTTGAAAATGACACCCCTGAACTCATAAAAGGTAAAGGTTCTGTTCTTTTGAAAGAAAAGGTCAAAGATGGAAATGTTATGTATGTTGATGGCTTAAAGAATAATCTATTGAGTGTCAGTCAAATGTATGATCAAGGAAATGAGGTAATATTTCGATTAAATGGATGTATTGTTCGTGAGCTTGATACAGGAGAAATAGTGATCAAAGGCATAAGAAATCCAAATAATTTATACATACTCAAGGGAGGACAACAATGATATCTAAGCAAGAATGATGAACATTGGCTATGGCATAGAATATTGGGGCATCTAAACTTCTCACAAATAAGGAAAGTATGCAAATATCAGGTGGTTCGTGATCTCACAGACATCAGAATTCCAAAAGATACAATATTCGAATCATGTCAATTTGGCAAACAAACCAAAACTAGTTTCCATGAGAAGGAAGGATCAACTGGTAAGCCACTTGAGCTTGTCCATACTGATGTATGTGGTCCATCTAGGAAACGGTCACCTCAAGGAGAAGAATAATTCATATTATTCATTGACGACTTTTCCAGGATGTGTTGGATAGGACTCGTAAAGCATAAAGACGAAGCTTTCGAAAAGTTCAAAGAATTCAAAGCCTTTGCTGAAAATGAATCAAATCGCAGAATAAAATGCCTCAGGGGTGATTGAGGAGGGGAATTTACATTAGTTGAATTTTTCAATTTTTCTGAAGAACATTGAATAAGTAGGGAATTCTCAACTGCAAGGACTCCTCAGCAAAATGTAGTAGAAAGGATGAATAGAACGGTTCAACAAATGGCTCCTGCTATGCTTGATGAATTTGGAACTCCCGTAACCTTTTGGGGTGAAGCTGCATTTTCTTCCGTTACTATTCTCGACAACACAAACGTCCAGGTGAACAAAACTCAAACTCCTCATGAAATTTGGTATGGTAAGGCTCCTATGGTAAAATACTTCAAAATTTTTGGAAGCAAATGTTACATCAAAAGGACTGATGAAAACCATGGCATGTTTGAACCTAGAGCAGATGAAGGAATTCTCCTTGGTTACACTGCCCTCAGCAAAGGATATAAATGTTACAACAAAAGACTTGGAAAAATTGTTGAAAGTATTGATGTAGTGGTTGATGAAGAAGGAAACAATCATAGGCAGGTAAAATCTGAAGATTTCGAAGATGATGAGGACTATCTGTCAACATCAAATTAGATTTATGATGAAGAAGAAACATATGGGGCACCAACAGAATAGATAAGGGTAGAAGAAAATACTCCATCCAAGTATGTCTAGAAGAATCATCCAGAGACTTAAATTTTGGAGTAGAAAGAGGCAGATGTACAAACAAGAAGAACTATTTCAGAAGCTTCAAGCTATCTAGCATTTCTTTCCTCCACTGAACCATGAAATGTAAGTGAAGCATGCAAAGATGAATGTTGGGTCAAGGCCATGAATGAAGAACATGAGCAGATTGAAAAGAATAACACTTGGGAGTTGGTTCCTAGACCAAAAGATAAGAATGTCGTAGGGACAAAATGGATATTCAAAAATAAGTTGAATGAAAATGGAGATGTTATTAGAAACAAGGCCAGACTTGTTTGTAAAGGGTATGCTCAACAAGAAGGTATAGACTTTGAAGAAAATTTTGCACCGGTTGCTAGACTTTAAGCCATAAGAATTTTCCTTGCTCTTTCTAGCTTTCAGAAGTTTAAAGTATTTCAAATGGATGTGAAATCTACCTTTTTAAATGGAGACTTGGAAGAAGAAGTGTATATTGAGCAACCAGATGGATTCATCCTTGGAAATGATCCAAAACTTGTATGCAGACTTAAGAAGGCACTCTATGGTCTTAAACATGCTCCAAGGGCTTATTATTACCGTATGGACAAATACCTCCATCAATAATGTTTTTCAAAAGGATCAGCAAATAGCAATCTCTATATAAAAATTGATAATGAATTGCTAATACTTGTCGTGTATGTTGATGATATCATCTTTGGTAGCAATGAAGAAGACATGAATCAAAACTTTGCTTTGGTGATACAGAAAGAATTTGAAATGTCCTTGCTTGGTGAGCTCACATATTTTCTTGGTTTACAAGTCTAACAAAATAAAGACGGTATCTTTTTATCACAAACCAAGTACCTCAGGGAGATCTTGAAGAAATATGGCATGAAGATTCGAAACCAGTATGTACCGCTATGTTAATAGGATGCAACCTCAGTGCAAATGACGATTCAATAGCAGTACGTCAACCAACCTATAGATCCATGATTGGTAGCTACTCTATCAGACAGGTACCTGACCAGACATCATGCATGTAGTGGGAATAGTTGGAAGATTCCAGGTAAATCCAAAAGAAGCACACCTTCAGGTAGTTATAAGGATTTTCAAATATCTTCAAGGAACACAAAAATATGTCTTATGGTATCCGAGAGATATAGATCTCACACTTCATGCATATATAGATGCAAATTGAGCAGGAAGCATGGATGACAAAAAAAGAACTAGTGGTGATGCATTCTTTATGGGTTCCAGATTAGTATCTTGGTTGAGCAAGAAACAAAGTTCAATTGATTTATCTATAGCTTAAGAAAAATATGTGGTTGCTGCATCTTGCTGCACATAACTCCTCTGGATGATGAAAAATTTGCAAGATCTTCAAATCACTTGTACTCCACCTATCTCCATTTTATGTGATAATACAAATGCAATTAGTATTTCAAAACATCCAGTCATGCATTCAAAGACCAAGCACATACCTATCAAATATCATTTCCTCCGGGAACAAGTGCTTAAACAAAAGGTCAAATTGGAGTATGTTCCCTCCAAGGAACAGGTTGCTAATATGCTCACCAAACCACTGCCCGGGGAGACATTTGAATACCTCAGAGAGAAGCTGGGAGTAGTTGATGCATCATCTTGTTATTGAAACTTGTCTGTTTCAGAGAAAAGTAGGTGTACGTGAGTTTCATGTGTGGCATCCGCGTACATACACTGGGATCTGTGGATACAATCGCGTATATGTTGATTTGAAGACAAACAGTGGGGCAGGCTCAGGATGAAAAGAGTCTGATATGGGTCTGACAGAGACCATCTAGCACAGGTTCAAGGGGAGCATATATACTTCTAATAATGCATTGTTTGCATTATCTTAGGAGATCTTGGTTCAAGTTCACAATTGTTTTTGGTTTCATGTGGAACAGGTGTAGAGGGAGAACATGGTTGCTCGTCTGCATGATGATTGACAGGTGCTGCTGATGATAGTTGTTGATCACTATCATAGTCTTGTTGTAGATATTTCGTCTCTATGTCATGTATTTGTTTTCTTATCAAGGTCACGTAACGGCCTACTTTGGTTTCCCCACTACACCTGGGATGGATGACGTAATGTTCTTGTTTTATCATGTGTAAACCTTTGGTGTAACCCCACTTGGTTGGGTGGATGAGTCAATATTGGTATATCCCCACTTGGTTGGCAGATGGATGTATGTATGAGTCTTTGGTTATAGGAAGGTCATTTATGATGTATAAAGTCAAGTTTCTTCTTGTAGAACATCTTCTTATAGAACTTGCCTACAGTCAGGGGGAGCATAGACAACACAACAGAGCTGAGATTTCAGCATATACTCAGGGGGAGCATAACCCTTTGCACTTGATGAGAAAGGGGGAGAATGACTTTGAGTGACTTGGCGTTGCCATAAAGTCCAAAGGGGGAGATTGTTGGCATTATTACATAGGTTGGGCGCTATGACACAGGTGTTGTCCTTGATGGCAACTCAGTCAATTGACAAATCACAGTTCAAGCTCTCAGAATGAAAGAAAAAGAGATATATGCAGGTTCCTCTTAACCAAGTCGCATATACACGTGGGTTCAATGATCAAAAGGCACGTATACATATGCGCACACTTTGATGCAAGGAAAAGCGCGTACATGTGGGAAAACTTAATTTTGGTCCATGGTATTTAGTTCTTGGTATTTGAACCTATGGTTTTTAACCATGGTATCTCGTCCGATGTGTTGAACCCAGGTATTTGGTCCAAGATAATGGTTCTAAGTGGTTTTTGGTCCATGGTATTGACTAAGGCCTAAGACTATAAAAGGAGGAGAAGATCATTAGGCAAAGGCACTAAAATATTGAATATCTTATGAAGAACAAGATCTAGAATTGGGTTATGGTGCATAGCTGGACCTGAACCAAGGAGGAACCTGAGCGCTAGAAGAAGGATAAGTTCTATCGTTGGGTTAAGAACTTAAGGCTTGAATAGTGGTATCTTTGTGTGATTTTAATATGTTATATTTGGTGCATGACTTGATCTATAAATCTGATAATTTGGGTATAACTCATGTCTGAATAAGTGAAAAGGGTAAATCATCTTTTATACATCTATACGCAAGTTCCACACAGCAGAGGTGTGTATACACACTGGTTCAGTAAGTCAAAACTACGTGAACGATGGTTTGCCCTAGTATAGAAGCATATGCACGCATGTTTCACATATTGAAATAGTGTACGTCTTGCAAAATAGGGTTTAACTACTTCTGTTTATTACTACAGTGTTCTGGGTTCAGAATTGGTGTCTGGTTATTGTTATTGTTTTCTGGTTACAACATTCATAGAAGTGGTTGTTTGAATCTGTTTTTGGTTGGTGAAAAGGAGATTGGTTGATGTAGATATATTTGATGTTTGGGTGATGTTATTCATGGATCCAATTTCAAAATTCATGGAACGTGATCCCTAGAAGAAAAGAGAAGGTTGCACCTATGTGCTAGTACATCAACTAGTACAAGAGCTAAGGGGGTTGTAGCTCCCTTCTAGGAGAAGTTGGAGAACGAGAGAAGGTTGTAGCCTTCTGCAGGTAGAAGCATGCATACTTCTATAAGACTGCACCAGTACAAAAATATTGTAAAAAGAAGTTTCTTATTAAAAAGATAGAGATGAATTGCAGCAGGTGATTTTTGCCCACATTGTGTTTCACCTTTCCATGTGTGTGATGATCTGTTCTGTTTTACTGCACCTGTTTACTGTTCTTACGATTAATGAAGTTCTGATGCACTGATTAAAGATCAAAATTTAATGAATCATAAGTTTACTGATATACACTGGTTACCTTGGACACAATAGCGTATATATGCAGTTTCCCATAACTGAAGTAGCATATACAAATCTGATTATGAAATGAAAAATAATGGATTTGATAATACTGATTCACCCACCCCCCACCCCCTCTCAGTATTATTCCCAACAAAAACAAGGTTGCATTAGCTTTCTATTTAAAAATCTTGGTTACTCCCACAATAACCCGCTTAAATTAATATTATAATAGGTTAAATTAATGTCATAGCATCTCATTTCCATTACTATAGCCCCTGGCCATTGCCAGATGGTAGGGACTAATAAGGAAACAATTCGTACATTGTAAAACAATTATGAAACAACAAATAGATATGTTTAAAAAAAGAATGCAAGGTGTTGGATATTAAATCACCGTGAAAATAAAGGATTGCCAACTTGATAACTGTCTACAAATAGTTGTGACCCCCTTTGTTAATTTACATAAAATGAGTGAAACATATTATTGGCACCAACTATTGCATTGAATACAATGGGCTGAAAGCCAAAAAAGGGGACTATAGCAACATGATCAAATATTTAAAATAATAAACTCATTATACATTTAAAGAAAGGAATATACATAGAGTAAGTGTACATAGAAAAACAAATAAAAACATATAAAAAATAACATTTTGGACATATTTAATGATAAGTTTGTCGAATCCGAATGGAGAATATAAAACATAATCTTATGCCATTAGCTTTAGCATGGGAAAATGACAACATCCTTTTCACCAAAAATAAGCTCTAGTAAGTGACATGGTAAATATCTATATTGATGATAACAACAATATGACCTATATATCAATAACATAACTCAAACATAAATAAGTTTACTACAATGATAAGTGATAATCGGAGTAAGTTTGGATTTTATATTATATTATATGGATAATCGTATCTAAATTAATTACATTTCATAATGCTTTAAAATTGTAAGGGTTTTTGTGTAGTAAGATATTATAACATTTGATAATTATCATATTTTTGAGAAGAAATTATTTTGATCTCTTAAATGTAAAGGAAGTCGTAAGAATCAATATTTCAATAATTAAAACTTTAAAGTGGGTAACAAAACAAAAGGAATTTCTTTCCACATAAGTTACACAAGAGTGAGGAAATGAAGCATGGAACATGATCCATAAGTTCTCTTTTCTAAGACAATCAAAGCCTAAGTAAATAAATTTCAAAGGAAGGTATAAAGCAATTTAGACCTGGAGCTAAATTGTTGGATAGCATTTTTGTTTAAAACAGAACCAATAAACTGGATGTAAGTTGTGATGGACATCTATAACAACTTGTGATGGAACGAAAGTCTCGGGAATAGTGGCCTAAGCAACATAGTTGAAATTTTTAAGTTTGAAGGTAAAAGGAAATAGTGTTGCTCATACTTAGAGGTATCAACTCTACATTAAATGTAGTAAGCATAAATGAGAAAGATTAGAGCCAATTTTAAAAACATGGAAATTTACTAATAAAGGAATGCATTGGCTCCTAAAATATAGAAAACGAATCTAAATAATTCTTGATTCCTTGTACTCATGAAAGCAAAGAGATTAAAATTATTGTGAGTTGCAAACCCATAACACCAGATAATAGAATGGTTTACGAATATACCTATAAATTCCTTGTGATTGAATGGGTTAAGCTTTACTCACATCAAGAAGATAAGAGAATTTTGAATGATTGGTAATAGGGTCAATTGTAAGATCTCAACTCATGTGAGTCACTGCAATAGGATAAGCAAGAATAGATGGAGGCTAGGCTTCATGAGTAATCTAATATATATATATATGTGTGTGTGTGTGTGTGTGTGTGTGTGTGTGTGTGTATGCGTGCCCATGCGCCAAATGATACAATTATAAACTACAAGAGAAGATTTTAAATTTGATTATTATTGGTCTTAAGCTCTTTTTTTAGAGTTTTGAGAAAATAGTATATGTTGGATAAGGATAGCATAGGAAAATATGTACATATACTTATGCTAAGATACACATCACCATAGATGTATATATTAAATATTTTAAGATGTATATATTAAATATTTTAAGGAGTCTCTTGTTCT
>APFE030135307.1:2137-20041 GCA_000404065.3 Pinus taeda
TTACAATCAAGGAAAGACCTAGAAAAGAAAATCCTGTAGTTGATTTTCTCTCAAGAATGCCAAAGCCAATTGATGCAACAATAGTTGAAGATCAATTTCTGGATGAACATTTGTTTGTTGTGGCTGTTCAAACACCCTGGTATGCTTGATGTTTCCAATTACCTAGCAGTAGGTAAACTACCAAAGCAACTAACCCCTAATGAGCGGAAACAGATTGTTCAGCGGAGTACTCGATTTTCTTGGATTGGGGGCTATTTGTTCCACACAATGACAGACATGCATATCAGGAGATGCGTTCGAGAGGATAAAATCTTTGACATTTTGAAAGCCTACCATGACAGACCATGTGGTGGACATTTCGCCGATTGCAGAAGTAGACATAAAGTGCTACAAACAGGGTATTATTGGCCAACGCTTTTCAAAGATGCAAAGAAATTTGTCCAAGCCTGTGACAGTTGCCAAAGAGTAGGACGCCCTCGTCAGTCTGATGAGATGCCTCTGAAACCATAGCTAGTCATTGAACCATTCGAGCGACGGGCTCTTGATTGCGTTGGAACAATCAACCCAACATCAAACCAAAAAACATATATTTTGGTGGCAACAGAATATGTCACCAAGTGGGTTGAAGCAGAAGCATTGCGAAGAGCTACAGAGGACTCTGTCATACAGTTCCTGTTCCATCTATTTGTACGGTATGTCCTTCCAAGAGAGATAATTATAGACGTGGACCACAGTTTGCTGGGAATAGAATAGCTGCAACACTCAACAACTATCATGTCTAGCATAAAATCACTACTCCATACCACCCACAGGAAAATGGGCAGGCAGAAAGTAGCAATAAAATAATAGAAGCAATCCTAACGAAAACCGTTGCATCACATAGACGTGATTGGGCTGCCAGACTACTTGAAGCACTGTGAGCTTACAGAACAACATGGAGAAGTACCACTGGTTACTAACCTTATCAACCAATGTTTGGAAAACAACCCATTTTCCCCATAGAATTCAAAATCCAAACATTACGAACAACACAGGAAGTTGGCCTACATCTAACTGAGGCACAGATTAAGCGATTACAACAGATCAATGAGCTGGACAAAATTAGGCTCTCTGCACTTCAAAACACTGCCCTGATCCAGCAGCAGTGAGCTAAATGGCATGATGCTCTCATTAAAAATAAAGTCTTGCACAAAGGTGACTGGGCTCTTTTGTACGACTCCAGGTTTCAGGACTTCCCCGGGAAACTCCAGACTCGTTGGTTGGGACCATATGAAATCCAGAAGGTACATGACAATGGTACCCCTACTCTAATCACTATTGACGGTTCTGGATATGCCTTCAAGGAAAATGGCCACCGAGTTCGTCTCTATCACAAACCACTTACTCGGGAGTCCTTCTGTCAGCAACTACGCTGAGACTCTGATATGGAGATTTTGGGGGAGGAAGAGAAGTCTTCCTCACCTCTAATTCATTAAGGAAATGATTTCTTCTTATAGTTTGCACATAATTTCTTTTCTTGAATCATTTTTGTATATATTTTTTAATCAATGTTTTGTTGTTACTATTTTTTTTGTTCCTTTTCTTTTCAAAAGAACAACCCCCTTTGGATCATCTGTCATTTTGCTATAATTTTGTTCTTTTTCTTTATTTCTATGTTCTGCTATTCATTTTCCAAAGGAACAACATTTTTTATTTCTTTTGTTTCTTTTCCAAAGAAATGACATTTGTGTGTTTTTGCTGTTCCTTCTTCCAAAGGAACAACATTTTTTATTTATGTCGTTCCTTTTCCAAAGGAACGACATCTATGTATTCTTGCTGTTCCTTTTCCAAAGGAACAACATTTTCGATTTCTTTTATTCCTTTTCCAAAGGAATGGCACTTCTGTGTGTTTTGTTGTTCCTTTTCCAAAGGAAAATCATTTTCGATTTATGTTGTTACTTTTCCAAAGGAACGGCATTTATGCCTGTTTTGTTGTTCCTTTTCCAAAGGAACAACATTTTCGATTTCTGCTGTTCATTTTCCAAAGGAACAACATTTCTGTGTGTTTTGTTGTTCCTTTTCCAAAGGAACAATATTTTTTATTTATGTTGTTCCTTTTCCAAAGGAATGGCATTTCTGTGTGTTTTGTTGTTCCTTTTCCAAAGGAACAACATTTTCGATTTCTGTTGTTCCTTTTCCAAAGGAACGACATCTGTGTGTTATGTTGTTCCTTTTTCCGAAGGAACAACGTTTTCCATCTTTGTTGTTCCTTTTTCAAAGGAACTACATTTGCATTTTCTGTTGTTCCTTTTCCAAAGGAACAACATTGGTGTGCTTTACTGTTCCTTTTCCAAAGGAATAACGTTTTTTATTTCTGCTGTTCCTTTTCCAAAGGAACGACATGTGTGTGCTTTGTTGTTTCTTTTCCAAAGGAATAGCGTTTTTGATTTCTACTATTCCTTTTCCAAAGGAACAACACCTGTGTGTTCTACTATTCCTTTTCCAAAGGAACGACATCTGTGTGTTCTGCTGTTCCTTTTTCCAAAGGAACAACATTTTCCATCTTGGCTGTTCCTTTTTCAAAGGAACATCATTTGCGTTTTCTGTTGTTCCTTTTCCAAAGGAACAACATTTGTGGTCTTTTGTTGTTCCTTTTCTCAAAAGGAACACCACTTGTATGCTTTTTCTCTCCTTATGAAACAGCTTGTTCCTTTTGTTGTTCTAAATTGAGGATGTTTATTATTCCTGTTCTTTCAAGTCTTTTGGATTATAGCTATGCACTTATGCAATGGAAACAAAATCACAACATACTGAAATCAGTCAGTCATAAACCATTATCTTTATAAGAAATTTCTCTGAATTGGTGAAAGGACAGAAGGAAGGACACACTTATTCATCATCTTTTGTTGTCATTATTCTACTAATTCTGCTCTGATTGGTTATCTATATCATGTTGGTCCCTTTTAATCCTCTTTGATTATTATTCAGGAATAAGAGCAAAGGGTTTATATCTTCCTATTGAGATGTTAAGACTTCTTCTACCATTCCTACTCTTAAGGAGTTTTGAACCACCCTTTGTGTATAAATAGGGAAAGTACTTTATGAAAAAGAAAGAAAAAAGAGTAAACATGACTTATAAGTTGTCAAATGCAGGATAGGGAGTCTCATTAAGAGCCAGCCTACCATGATCATGAGGACGAAAGCGAAGTGGCATTCCCACTATGGCCACCACACTAGGGATATGGTCCAAAAGGTATATCAAATAAACAACCCTTGGAACAGGAGGTCTCATCCCGAGCCGACCTACCCACTTTTCACTCCTTCCTCGTGAATTGCATTATGGCTAACTAGTCACCAAGCCAGCATAATGGCCTACATTTTGACATTACATAACATTTCCTAAGCATACACAAAGGATCATGGTTCCATGCGTGAAATAAGAAACTTTGCCAAGGTTATGGACACCTGTTGGCAGCAGAGCACTGTTAATGGTATTGAAGTCACATTATTTACACCAATAGGTAAGTTATTAGCACCCTTCTGTTTCTTATGTCGTAGTAATCAATTTTATATTATTTCCCAAACCATACAATTCATGAATATATATTACCACCAATCATGATAAGACAATTGACAATGACCACATGAGACTCTATTTATGGAAAATGTCTTATCCCCAAACTTGCATCATATCACTACAGTCTCTTACGTATTAAGTGACACAACTCTACACCTCGATTTCGGTAATTTGCTACTTTTGTAAACATGGCATCTTGCCATACGTTGTTCCTTAAGGACTCTGTTCCAGAGCGGGCACTGCTCCTTTATTTGACGGCTGGGACAACCTATCACATTGCGGGGGGGGGAGGTTAACCTCATCATTCCCTGGATTACGTGTCAGCTCACTATTCGGGAAGTTGTGTACTGGGGTATAACACGGCTCAATGGTATACTATTTCTTTTTATTTTGTTTTTTCTACCTGACTTGCTATTCAAAGCCATTTCCATTGTATACTCCACAGCATTAGATTTTGAACAAGTCTTGCGTCCGTCAGCCTCTCTGTGTTTCAACAGCGTGAACAATTGTTGTTCCTTTGAGAGTTTTACAGTGAAACCATCAGAGGAAGATCGATTCAGAGAGAACCACAAGTGTTAACAGTCTTTGCTGCTGCCCGGGAAATCCTGGCAAGCACGGGGTGGCTGACTTATCTCAACCGCTTGCAGGAGCCTAACGAGATTGTGGCAATTGAATTCTTGTAGAACTTGCAAGAGGATCACTCCACAGTGAGGGGGAGACGCATAGCAATCACCAACGAAATAATCGCAGAAGTCTTGGGACTTCCAGCCACTAGACCTGTATGGACGTTAAAGAAGTAGAGATTGCAGAAGATTATAGAAATCTTCCAAGATGAAGGCCAGAGCCTGACAATTTGAGGAAAGGGGGTTCTTCCAGTAGCACTAGGACCATTCAAAGCTACATCACCTATGAGGGTAGAAAATACGTGGTAAGACCATGACATCTTAAACTCTTAGCTATACTAAAACAAAAATGATCTGTAAATTTACCTACATTGTTGAATTCATTACTTCATGATGTTGCATGGAGCATAAAAAAGGCACAGCATGTAGAGTCATTTGTTCGCCATCATGGGTTGATTCGGTTGATAGTCAGCCATAGCCTCACCTAGCAGTAGAGCAGCTGGGAAGAGCTAATTTCCATGATAAATGGGGGATTGACCACACCACCCCCAAAACGAAAACATGTCACTAGCACACCCGAGCGTCTAGAAAAACGGAAACATGTCATCAGCACATCCGAGCGTCCAGAAAAATGAAAACATGTCACCAGTACACCCGAGCGTCCAGAAAAACGTAGGAAATCGACAAAGCGTAAACAAGCCACCAACACACCCGAGAAACGAGAAAAGCATAGGAAATCGGTCCATCTAGGATGGCTACGAGGGGGGCTAGAGAAGCCCCAGGAAAGCACCAGCCAACTGGTAGAAATAGAAGATGAGCAACCCCCACAGCCAAAAGAGGAAGACAATGAGAAAGAAATGCAAGAAGAGGAGGCAGAGCAATTTGCAGAAGAAGAAGAATAAAAAGAAGAGGAGGCAGAGCAATTTGAAGAAGAAGAAGAAGAAAAAGATGAAGAGGCAGACCAATATGAAGAAGAAGAAGAAGAAAAAGAGGAAGAAGACGAGCAATCTGAAGAAGAAGGAGACAAAGAATAAGAAGTCGAGCAATCCGAGTAGGAGGAGGAAATGGAACAGCAGGAAGATAGCCCATTGCAGGACACATTGGGAGAAGATGAATTAGCCAAAGTTTTGGCCAACATGGGCGAATATGGCCAACCTTCTAGTCCATTAGACCTCCATGCCGAAAAGGAGCCCCAGGAGGAAAATGCACCTGAAAAATCACATGCAAAAGAGGTAGAAGAAGAGAATTTGTCTGTTCATGATGAAAAGATGACAGGAGATGCTGAATAGGAAAAATCCGTTCCTAACCGAAAGACACCAGAATAACTTCAGGAGGAAATAAGGGCAGGAAAAGAGGTCACCCAAGAAATAAGAGAACCAGTTAGGGTTCTTGCCCCTGAACAACCAGCGCAGAACAGTGAAGAAACACCCTAAGAAGAAAATCAGGAAATTAGTCACAGTCCAGGCCGCAGTGAACATCCTGCTATTCCTTCTAAGGAAATTGCGGAAATTAGGGAATTCTAAAAGGAACAACAGAGATTACTGAACATAATAGTCCAGCTCCACCAACAGATTAGGATTCTAAAAGAAAGGCAAAGGGTAAAAAGGACTTCGGGAAGGAAAAATGTGACCACTCTAGCAAAACCCCTCAAGGAAAAGGGGCGAAGCACCAGAATCCATCCTGTTGTTGAAAACCCTATCGAAATCCAAGTTTTTGTTCCAAATGATGCTGAGAAACAGACTGTTGTTCCAATTGAAAAGGAACAACAATGGAATGATATTCATGTAAAGATAGAAATGGATGAGATGTTGACTCGTGATAAGGAAATTCAAACGGAGGCACCACTTTCGGGAGTGATAATGGTTATGAACTCAAAGAAATGCAATAGGAAAGTCCAGGTAAAACTCCCAGCCTCCACTGCCGCATGGAAAAGAGATCCAAAAACAGTAACCCTACAAAAGGGTTTGAAGCAAGCTCAGCAAGAAGCAGAAAAGCTTAGAGAGCAAATGGTCCCCCGAGAAAAGTATGAAGAGCTACAACAACAGCTAAGGAATGTCAATCTATCTGAAAGCCAAGCCTTTGAAGGGTGGCGAAGGGAACGATAGAAAGTCGTGAAGATAACTCGTAGGTTAGATGTAGTTATCAAGCAGATGGATACCTTATGTTCTTTTTACAATGACGTCCTAGCATGTAGAGCCCCTACTAAGAATTATGCCTTGTTTTTAATGGAAAGATATTTGCAATTGAAAATACAGGCTGTTAAAGTAGGTGCTCCCATACAAATTAACACCATCAATGATTTTATAAACTGATGTAAGCACTACGGGGTAAAAGTTCAGAGACTACTGTGTGAGTTTTATTTAGATAACCTTGTACTAGAACAGGAGACCGAGTTGAACCCTGGCCCTTTTGTTGGGGATATTCAATTACATGCATTTATTTCATTTGCAGTTAATCAAATTAAATGGCTCAAAGCCTATAATGCTTTCCAAAGACAAGAAAACGGATTAGATTTATGGATAAGAGTTGAGCCTAGGGATCCAGTACAGTTATGGAGAAAACATAGAAACCTCATGAAGACTCTAGGTGTAATTGAAGCATTAGGACCCATGCATAAGGCAATCATTCGGCAGGGATTAGAATACTTTTCCTGTATCAAAGACCCTGCCATTGATGCAGCTAAATTCCGGTATCAAATATCTAATCTGAATATCCAGCTCAAGGAACGATTTAAGTATGAGAATTTCAAATTAGATACCAACCGTTTGCACCCCTATGCTGAAATAATTTTGAGGGCAGGGCCATCCTGGTTAGGATATAGGTTCTGGAGTCCAATTATTTAGCACCCTGCACCCAGATACCAAGCCCTGTATGAGATGTCTGAGGGTCAGACAGGCCATTTCTTTGAATACCTAGTTACGCATCATGGCTGTAGGCCTTCACATGAGATTCCATCTCCAGCCTACTCACTCACTGCCTTACATGTCAACTACAATGTTTTCATGAGGGCATGAAAAAGGGTAAGCAGGGGGGTGTGTGGAGTACTAAAGAAGATATGTTTTTGATGATTATTTCAGTGCCTTTTCACTAGAACTTACAAGCCTTTTTGCATCATGAACTCAGAAAACGATAAAGAATTGTAATAAAACATGTGAGATTAATATGCAAGACGAAAATGCTAACAATTGTCATTTCCTTATGCAGGAAGGAGAAAAAGCGAGAAGTTTCCGTTCCAAAGAAAAAGACAAGGATGGGTTAACCACTGTCCCTTCAACGGGAGACCGCATGCAAACAAGATCAAAGAAAATCAGCCCGGGTAAGGAAGTGGAGATATTAGCTCGGCGTAGGAAAGAAAATAAATGATTGAGGACTAACGGTTCCACGAATCCCTCTAGATCCTTGATCTTGAGGGATCGTTGTTTTATCTATTTCTGCACTTAGATATCTCCGTCTTCACCCTTATAAAAGGGGCAGCACTGTTACCTCAAGGGGGAGTTGTTGTTATGCTTTTATGTAATTTCTTTTAATATCAAAACTTTGATCATCGTGTCTCGCTAAGAATTGCTGCTGTAATTTTACTTGATGCATTAATACAAACTTGGTTACTATTTCATCTTTTAGTCTGGAATAACTTCAAGCTGTGTACCCCTGGAGGCTGAGGGCCCAGCCCTGGAGGACACTTGCTCTTGTACCATTACGCTTGGTTTCTACGTGGTTTACTTATTGACGTGATTTGGTAATCTGATGTGTTTTATAAGTTTACATCACATGCTCTATTATGTTTAATTCATAAAGGTTTCTAAAGATAGAACTATTGTATTGACTCTGCATCATATTACTGTTCTTTTTAGGTGTGGATATAATACTGCTAGTCTTTACAGAATACTGTTTCTATTCCATTAGAGAGCCTTTGTGTTGTGCACTTGTTCATTAACATTAGGGGATTCATCTTGGAAGTTATGATCTTTGCGATTGTTGGATTTATGAATAATGTTGTTCTATCTTGAAATGCAGTCGTACTCTTTCTAACTGAGGTGATAACTGGATCAGACTACTATTTAAGTATGTTGTGTGTATGCATGGTTTCCAAGCGTTATTCCATAATTTATCAGTAATCAGTTTGGTTCCATTTTTGTGTGTTATTAAATCCATCCTTAAAGAGTGAAGGACTACCGTTTGATTCCTGTAGATTACGATTAATGCATTTGATTTGATAAACTAAGATGTTACAGCTTGTTAGACTTAGTTGTTTCTCTATTTCTTAACTACTGTTCTATTTCCGATTTGTTGCTCCATTTTAGGTTTGCTATTCTATTTTAGGTTTGTTGTTCCATTTCAGGTTTGTTGTTCCATTTCATTATTGTTCGATTTATTAATTGTTGTTCCATTTCTTATCTGCCATTCCATTTATATTTATTAGTGTGAAGAATGATCTTAGATTGTAGTGAGCCTTTGCATCTACTGTCCGGCTCTCAGATCCATGATTTGTTCTCTGATTTCCTTTTCCATCAGTTTCCAAAGGGATGGGTTATTACTATCGAACCCTTGACTGATAAATTGTTTAGTGTTATGAATGTGTGATTTAATCTTTTGAAGTAGTTAATCTGTAAACAACCATCTGTTTATTCTTGTATTTTCAAACACTATGCTACTAGCATTACTCTGGTAAATGATAGCCTCAGACCGAGACACTCTTTGAAATAACAAAATGTCCCGGATTCTCATATTAATGTGAAGTAACTAGAGGTGAAAGAGACCCTTTTTATAGCTCCACAGTATATGTAGATGATCTTTTGATGACAGGGAACAATGAAAGCTACATTGCATCCATAAAGAAGGAATTGGGGAAAAGTTTTGAAATGACTGACTTGGGTTATGTTCATTACTATCTTAGCATTGAAGTAACCCAACATCCAAAGTCCATATTTCTTTCTCAAAAGAAATACATTGGAGATCTGTTGAATAGGTTTGGCATGATAGAGTGCAATCCTCTTACTACTCCAATGGAACAAAACTTAAAAGCTCACATCTATTGAAGGAAAGGAATTTGAGGATGCAACAAAGTATAGACAGCTTGTAGGAAGTCTCAACTACCTAACTACTACCAGACCAGACATTTCATTTTCTGTTGGAATCCTCTCCAGGTTTATGCAAAAGCCTTGTGAGGGACATTGGTCTGCTGCAAAAAGAGTTCTAAAGTACTTCAAGGGAACTCAAGACTTTGGAATCAAGTATACACAGGTGGACGACTTCAGCTTGATTGGATACTATGATTCAAACTTTGACGGAGACAAAGAAACTGGGTTATCTACTTCAGGATATGCTATGAGTCTTGGATCAGGATCTGTCTCCTGGATATCACGCAAACAATCAGTTCCAACAAATTGCACAACAGAAGCAAAATATGTGGCAGTAGCTGAAGCAATAAAAGAAATTGTGTGGCTCAGGATTCTTGAATATTTGCAGGTAAAACAAGTACAATCAACTCCAATCATGATTGACAATACCTTTGTAATAAAGTTGGCCAAGAACCCAAAGCTCCATGGTAGAACGAAGCACATCAATAATAAATATCATCTGATTCGACATCATGTTGAGGCGAAAACAATCCATCTCCATCATTGTTCCACAAATGAGCAAATTGCAGACATCTTCACCAAAGCGCTTAGAAGAGAAAAGCTTGAACGATTCAGAATGATGCTTGGACTCACCAACATCCCTTCAGATTAAGGGGGGGAATGCTAACACCTAATCCTTGTGATTGGGTAAATATATGTAAATAAATAAATGATAAATATGAACAATCATCAGGAGATGAACTTAACAGTCTCTTCCTCATGTATATAATAGACCTACCTGATGGAATAAAATATACGAATCAGTTTTTGCTTTGTGGAGTTACTGCCTGGCCTGACAATAACATAAACCAGGAATATAAGCAGATACACAAGAAATGCAGTGAGAAATACTAAGACATTTTATTATACTGAGCAATAAATGAGTACAAGAGGTGATTAGACAGATGGCACCTCGACTTGCACAAGGCAAGCGAAGAAATACTCTCAGAATGAAAAGAATGGCTTCTCTGTGTGGATGCTGCTATTGTGCTGTTATTGCTGCTAGAAAACAAATGATGATTTGTGGTTGCTCCCCTCCTCCGAGAAAGCTGAAACTTTGGATTCGGGCTCTAGTCAAGAAACCCAGAAAACCCCAGAAATCTTTCCTAGAGTGGCCTCACACTGATCTGTGTCCCAGCTGCTAGAAAAATTTCGTGTTGTTGTTGCTGCTAAAAATCAAATGAGGATTTGGGGCTTCTCCCCTCCTTAGAAAAGGCTAAAACTATGGAATCAGACTCTACTCAAAAACCCAGAAAAACCCACAAAGCGTTTATGAAATGACTGACCCCTGAAAATCACCCCCTTTGGGGTTCTGCGCAGTTCCTCAAAGACGCTAATGAAATTGCTGCTGAAATGCTAATGAAACTGCTATTGAAATGTTGATGAAACTACTGCTAGAATGCCAATGGAAATACCTTACCCAAGCAGGCACTCGAAGTCCCCCAGGACTAAGGGTGAGATCTCCGAACGGAGACACTCAATGCACTAAACAGTGCTACAGACTAGCTAAATACCCACGTGCTCTAAGTCGAAATGACTATCACAAATGCTCATAACCAAAATGATCAAAATCAGCGGGCTCCTCTCTTCTTTATAGCCTTTGTCTCTCTCAATCCCAAGGCTCACCTCCTCCTGTGTGATTCCTCTCTTGCCACATGTTTCTTCCCTCCTGTGTAGTCCCTCCATGTGTCTACATGGGCTCCATTTCTGCTTCCCCCTTTGGCCTCCTTGGCTCCCTTCTAAGTCACAACGTTGTGCTACTAGGAAGTGACTTTTTATTCGAAAAGTGTGCTATGTCCCCCGTCCTCACTTTTTTTTATTTACAAATAACTATAGAAGGCAAAAATTGAACAAAATCTAATATTCCAATTAGCCATGGCTAATTAGGAATATTACACTAGACTTCTTGTTGGTCGTTAAAGTCATGAAAATTCACGTCGTATTTTTTGAATTTTTTTGCGCTCATTCTTGCCACTTCTAACTGCAATTCCTTACCCTTTCATAACCACGCCAAATAAAAATTCAATGTCATTTTTTTAATAATTTATTTTGTGTAGTTAAGGTTACTCATGGTTTTTGAGTTCTAGGTATATGATATTGTCTATGGTATGAGTGTTGAATATAGAATATTTAATGGTGAATAATTAATCCATGTCCATCCATCTTAGCTAATGATAAGGAGAGAGATTACCAAATCTCTAGTGATAAAGAGGATCAAATCTCTTGTGGTAAAGAGAGGATCAAGTATCCTGTGATACAAATATGTTAAGATGCAAAATATTTGATTCCTCTTAGCTCTCTATAGATGGGGAGTTAGGATGGATCAAATTGTTTTGTAAATTCCCATGGTCTTTTGATAATTGTATTTAGACTCGCATTTTATTAATTTTCCATAGAGGCTTTGGCTATGGGGTGGCCTATTTAAAGGCATCCTAGATCCATCTTGACTACAGATGTATGAAAGGTTGATAGGTATGAAATCTCTTTTCATTGCTCTTATTACAATGAAAAGAGATTCAATCTGTCTCTAGGTTGATAGGTATGAAATCTCTTTTCATTGCTCTTGTTACAACAAAAAGAGATTGAATTTGTCTCTGTTATTATTAAATTATATGATTATTATTTTTTCATATTCATTTTCCATGATTTGCTTTGTTATTGTGGAATTAAGTTATTGTTGTTCTTTCATATTCTTTATTTCCATAATTCGAATCTTTTTCGAAGGTTATTGACAAATTACCAAAAACAAACTTTATTCTTGTAACTTACCTGAACCTCAATGAAAAGTTCGATGTCCAAAAGAAATTTATCCTTGTGACTTAGTTGGATCGATATTTTTACATAACCCGGAAGGAATTCGCTTTGCTTGCCTACCATTAGAAATAGAAATTTGAAATGTGTTCCTTCATATAAAGTAACCGAAGAATATCATGAAGGTATATATGTAAAGGGAGATGTGTTTTCCTCCTAAACTTATTTATACATTCTTAGGGATGGTGTAGGTGATCTTTTACTCTATAGAATGGCTACACTTCGGGTCTGTAATATCTTCACTCTATTTAGCGCCTCCCTTTGGACTGATCCACCTCCTACACAAGTGGAGAACTCTATAGCTACATAGGAAAAATAGAATGAAGTTATTAGCAAAGTGGCATTACAGACCAAAAGAATGTGAAGGTGGTAGCAAACTTTCTACTAGGCCAAAGAGCTATTGCTTTTAGATCACTTACACATGCGAAGACTAGAGTATATAGAGCTATAAACTTGACCTCCACTATTTTATTCTTTATTTATGTGTGTTTCAAAACCCTCACCTGTACGCCTTTTAAGTGTGTGTGTGTAGATATATATATATATATAATATATATATATATATATATATATATATATATATATATATATATATATATATATATATATATATATATATATTATATATCTGCAAACCTTTTTTCTTTATAACTCTAACCTATACGCCAACCTGTTTATTTTCCCCTTTTTCTTTCAGGTTATTGAATAAGAATAATTTTCAAAGATCTTAGCTCGTGTCCTTCTCACTGATAGTCCTCAATCGTCTTTTTCAAGCCACCAACATCTTCAATTTGGTGCACAGATACATTAACCCCTATGATCCCTGCAACTTTTTCAGCCGTGCGAACTCTCATTATGTTTTCAAGACCTTTAGGGCGGAGAATTTTAATCCTAGGTATCGGGCAAGCTAGAAGATCTTAGATCTAGCATACCTAAACTAATCCATGAAAGGGGACCACTTTGGAGACTTCCACACATCTACTTGCATGAGACACTAATGGATTTTTGTCTTCTTCTTGGGCCATCACAACCTATTCTCCAATAATATTCTCTCCCCTTTTAACATTAATGGAGTGTTACACTGAATTTTGTCACCTTGACTATCTGCAGTTATATGGCCCCATCAATAGCCATATTGTCCTCTTTGCAAGCCCCATACCTCTGCTCTTCATGTCAAAAACTTCAAAGAGAGAGAAAGTCACTTGAAAACATGTTTATCTCTAGGTACGCAGGTTCTCTCTACCTTGCCTGCGTGTACGCACTCCAAATACATTATACCTGCGTATTAATACGCTCTGTAAGCTAAAGGTTGGGTGCGTACCCCTATAAAGGTCAAAATGCGCAAGTTTCATCTTTAAAAAGTTACTTGTGGTCACTTCTAGAACTTTCTAGAAGAGTTTTTGACGTTTATTGAGCGTCCAGATGGTTCATGCATCCCTATGATAGAGGAGCTTATCCCATCAAGAGAGGAGCTACCCCATCCAAAAGAGGGAGTATCCCATTGATGTTGGAACTGAATAACTTCCTCTAGAATACTATAAATACAGGCATTGGGCCATGGGAGGGGAGGTTGAAAGCTGAACATTCTAAAGGGTAGATGCTGCTGGAATTAGGTCTTCCATTGTTGGCTTGTGAGGAGAGATTACTATCCTTTCTTGTTTCATTTGGGAGTGGGTGAGCTTGTCAAAGTAGAGGAAATCTCTTGCTGACCCTGGGAGGAGCTTGCACAACACCAAGGCTCAGGTTGTAATGGTTCCTTTGATTACTTAATACAAATAAGTCCATTCTTCTCAATGATTTGTTAATGAATTGTTTCATGTATTCCTTGGTCAATATGATAGATATGCTTTATTTTATGATGAATATTCAGATGCTATGTAATCGTTTGCTTTTTCAGTGTATGCAGGTCTGAAAGTGAAGGAGGAGCTCATCTGGATCAGCAAGGCTGGACTGCTACAACAAGCGTTGGACCTAAGGTAAGATCGGAAAACACTTGATCTCTCATAGGATAATGTGTGTTTAGAGAAGGATTGCTCTTGTTTGGTTTGTTTGTCACTAGAGAGTCTTAGACTCCTAGGGAGGTTAGGTTTGTCCGCAAAAATAACTCTTTCCGCATGACATAGATGGTTGGGAATTACACAGTTGAGATATGTAGGAGTTCAAGGGGACCTCTCTACTAACTAAAAATATGGAATGTATAGTATAAGAGGGATTGACATATATTATTGCATCATGAGGGTGTCCAAGTGGGAAGATACTGAGCTTGCTGACTGGTGAAGTACAGTGAGGAGTGACTAAGGGGAAGGATATAGGGATTGTGCATATGGGAATCACACGACCTAAGGAAGGCCTCAATTTTGTTCGGAATTGCACAATACATAGTAGGGATAAGGATAGAGAAAATGAATCCACAGTGAGGGATCTCAGTCAACAGGACTAGTCACTGTAACTATACAATGCACAATGATTAGGGACAGGCTGAGCGAATTACATAGTTGAGGAGCTCATTAAATCATCAGTGAACCATTTTTTACTAAAAATGCACAATGCATAGTAGGAGGCTCACCTGATGAAGAGAATTGTGCATTTTTGCAAGTCAAAGAGACAAGAAGGTAGAGTTCCTCATAGTAACTATGAAATGCATAGTCATTGGAGGGAAGGATTAGGAAACTACATAGTTGGGCACGTTAGTGTCATAGAGAGGCTTTACTACTCACTACAACTATGCAATATGAAGTTTTGGGTAAGAAAGGACAAGGATTGTGCAGTTGGCAGAGCCAGGCAACTGATTTGATGGCTTAAGTTCCATGTTTTCTTAGTGTGTTGATGGAGGAGGGAGAATGTCTTCTAGGACAACATAGTGTGCAATTTCAAGATATAGAGGGACTTAAATGTGGCCTGAGAATATGCAATGCATAGTTCTAGCAGCAATCCGAATTGGATCCTAAAACACTCTCTAAGTTTTCATAACTCTGTAAAATTCATGCCAAAGTTTCAAATCTTACAGAGATTGAGCATATCATAAATATCCCCTAAACAGTTGCAATTTGTGAGCATTGCATAGCAACAAGGACCCTTCGTCAAGTGCATAGACCGTTGGCCCATGGTAACGCACGTTGTCATGAATTGGAAAAACGTGAGGACTTTCTGAGAAACGGGGGTGGTTTCTGTCGCTAATCACATATCGCCGGGCAAACCCCTCAAATAAGGAAAATACCCGAGTGACCCAGACCCAAAAAGTCATAAAATGTACGGATATCACACCGATTCCATTAAAGGCGAGTCCCACACAAAAATTGGCAGGATATCATAAGGGTTTTGAGCGATAAGTGGTTTCAACCGAGTCCCACCCGATGCCACACACTCGGTGCCACACGTCTGGCAGAAGAGAGAGAAAACTACTCATGTCGGATGGGTAAATGTCATGTTACTTACTCACCCAATATGGATAGAGACCATAGGATCTGGAGGCTCTAGATTGATGACGGAAATGCAATCCGATGGGTGACTAAATTCAACGGGGTAAACAGGCCGAGTTGTATAAGGTTTGAAGTCCGACATGGACGATGAGTTAGCAGAAGGTTCGTGTTTCGCAGGCAATCTTGGAGAAAACAGAAATAATAGCCTTTCAAACATTTCCAAGAGAACTGACACTCAGTTCATTACGAAATAGGTGGCCACCTCCCTGTGAGTCATTACACAATGATGATGACGCAGAACAGAGGGATTCAAATGGACCAAGACAGGGAAACCAGAAAGCCGGGAAGCGGAAATGAACAGTCAGAAAGAAGATTGGCTTTAAAGCCATGAACTAACATAGACATAGCAAGTAGTAAAGTAGTAAGAAAAGTAATTTAAGAAAGCTAAGAGTAGAGAACATAGAGAGGAAGTTGAGTTGACGCACAGAAGAAAAGGCAGCATTGAGACAAAGCCAGAGAGAGTCAGAGAGTCTGTGTACTCCAGAGAAGGCTTGAGAGGTTCAAGTGAACTCCTCTACATATGCCTGTCATGTATGAGGTTCAGATTGGGCTCATACTACCATGACCAGTAGAGGTCGAGATTTAGTAAGGAGAGTCTCTGTACTCTAGAGACTTGGGGGATCCAAGTACAGTCTTACTGAATATATCTGTTGAGTGAGACTCAAATTGGGCTGACTATTGTAAAAACCCTTCTTTGAAAACATAATAGAGAGGCCACCACTGAAGGCTGGAGCATGAGACATAGCCCAGGAGTGTTAGGTGAACTCCTTATTAAACTTGTTGTGTTTACATGTTTGCCTGTTATGTTTTCTCTAACTGCTTCAATGTTTGTGTATTTCGCAATCTTATTGATCTGTTGCATAAAGTAAGATAGGCACATCCATGCACATGAGTCTGTAATACCTTAAATTTTCTTATTTTGGATCAATTCTAGATCAAGTGGTATCAGAGCTCTAGGTTACTAAGGTTAGACAAGCTTGTGCTGGATTTTGTTGTTGAATGCTAACTAGATCAAAGCTTAAATTAGGAGAAGAAGATTTGGTTGAAGCCAACCCAAAAATTGGAAGACTCTATCCTAAGAGGAAAATGTCAGAAGAAAGTCCCTTGGAATCAGATTCCTAGTTCATGGATAGTTTTATGACCATGAAAGCCATGGTGGAAGAAATGTATAGAGAATTTAAGAAAGGTAGAGATGAAGATTCCTCAAACTCCAAACAAGATAAAGGAGTAGAAGAATTTCTCCTCCATGAACACTCTAAAGGCAAAGGGAAAGAAGAAAAACTTCTGACACCTCCTAATAGCCCTGAAAATAAAAAGAAAGCATCTTTGATTAAATTAGATGTTAAATTTGATTTGTCGATATATGATGGAGAGTTAAATGCAAAGAAGCTAGATAATTGTATTAGATAGATTAACGTATATTGTAGAGTTCAGAGCATTGATTCAGACAAAAGTAAGATTCAACTGGCCAGCCTAAGCCTTGGAGGCACTACCTTGGTATGGTGGGAAGGTAAGACACAAGCTGACATGAAGAAGCATGGTAAAATTCTTTTTGTCTAGAGTGAATTTGTTTCTACAATTAAAAAGCAATTGTATCCAGTAGCCTATATGCAAGAAGCCATGATGAGTTGGCAAACTCTTCACCAATTAAAAGGGAAAAGTGTACAAGGCTACACTCAAGAATTTAGGAAAAGAACTTTGATTCTAGGAATTTCTTTAGACTCACGTGAAACTTTGCTAAAGTATAAAGGTGGTCTACACAGCTATTTAAAGCGTGCACCATTCTCATGTTTAATCCCACTAGTATAGATGAGGTATATGTTCAGGCTACAAATCTAGAGGCTAGAGGCAATAATGTGAACCCGAAAGTTGGGGGATCATCAAAACCCACTCCAAGAAAGAATAAGGAAAAGAGAAAATAGAAATGGAAAAAGAGGAAGAAAAACACTGTACGAAAGACCAAATCTTCATGCACTCATTGTAAGAAGGATGGGCATGATGATGAACACTATTGGATTCTACATCTAGAGATGAAACTCAAGAAGTACGATGGCAAAAGGAAGAAGACTACTACAACTATTCAAAAATATTTAGGGTTAGACTCAGGGGATGAAACAACGATCGTAGCCATGGGTATAAAAGGTAAAAATTCTGAAGCGTCTACTAGTAATTCTGCACAATATACTGATAATGAAGAAAATGAGAGGAAAAGACATGAGCTTTTTCATATTCGAGTTATTTCCAAGCATCAAAAGGTTGATACTTTGTTTGATAGTGGCTCACAAGTAAATTTAATTTATGAAGCAATTGTAAAGAAG
>APFE030135307.1:21894-52950 GCA_000404065.3 Pinus taeda
AACTAAGTTGCAGCAATCAAGACACTATAGGTGGATGGGTTTTCTACAACAGTTTCATCTTGTCATCAGATATAAGAAGGGAATACACAATAAAGTTGCAGATATGTTGTCCAAACCAATCATAAATGCATCTACTATACATAAGCATAATTTAGTATTGCATTAAAGCTACATTGAACAATATGCTCAAGATATAGATTTTAAAGATGTCTATGCAACTTTAGGTCATGGAAAACAAGTAGAAGAATTGGATTATCATGTTAAGGACCAACTCTTGTATCATTTTGGAAAGTTATGCATTCCACAAACTGAAAGAGTAAAGATAATTTGAGAAGCACACACTTCTCTAATATCAGGTCACTTTGGTGTAAGTAAAACAGTTGCACAGCTGCAAAGATTTTTTTATTGGCTAAAAATGAATGAAATCGTTTCTATATATGTAAGAGGGTGTACCATGTGTGCTAAAAGCAAGCCCGACAATAGAAAATTAGGCTTGTACACTCCTCTACTAGTTCCTTCTCATCCTTGGGAGAGTGTTTCCATGGACTTTGTTGGAGGATTGCCTAAATCTAGGAAAGGTCATGACTATTTATATGTTCTTATGGATTGGTTCAACAAAATGTGTATTTTAATACCTTGTAACAAACAGATTATAGCTAAACAAATTGCCAAGTTGTTCTTTTAGCATGTATGGGTTCATTTTGGATTACCCACTTCCATTGTATCTGATCGAGATACCCGATTTGTTGGGAAATTTTGGTTGAGTCTGTGGGAATTGATGGATACCAGACTAAAGAAGAGCACAACTTTTCATACGCAAACAGATGGCCAAACAGAAGTGATCAATAGGACAGTGATACAGTTGCTTAGAGGCTAATGCAGCAAGCATCCCAAGCTTTGGGATGAACATTTGCATTATGTGCAACATGCTTACAACCGAGTTAAACATTCTTCTACACAAAGATCTCCTTTCGAGACCTGTTTTGGTTTCACACAAAGGTCTCCCTTGGATTTTGTCTTTGGTAAAGACATAACAGTTGATGGAAACATTGATGTGGACAAGGCAACCAAGTTCATTGAACAAATCCAAGAGATTCACCAGGTAGTACAAGAACAACTGGAAAAGAGCCAAGCCAAGTATAAGGCAAGGCATGATAAGCATCAGATTGAGCATAGTTTACAAGTTGGTGATCAATTCTGGTTGTATATCAGTAAAGATAGAATACAAGGTGAAGGTAAGAAGCTGAAGCCAATAAGGTATGGACCTTTCAAGATACTTTAGAAAATTGGTGAGAATGCTTTTCACCTTGATTTACTAGCTTACTTGCACATCTACTCAGTTGTTAATGCAGATAACTTGAGACTATTTGAACCTTCATTGATTGAAGATCCCGAAGAGCAGACTCAATTGCCTTCTATTGATGATCTATTGCTTGAATATCTCAATGAGTTGCAGGAAGATACAGTTCTGGATATGAAGGTGAGAACTTCATGCATAGGGGATGTTGAGTACCTTAGAATTGGACTCAAAGGTTCAAAACCAAGTAGTGAAAAATGGATAGAGATTGAGCAAGTGAGGAATCTATACCCTCACTTGATTGATGCTTAAAAACCAAATTTTCATGGTCCAAAAGCTTTCTCACTGGGAAGGTCGTGATCCGAATTGGATCCTAAAACACTCTCTAAGTTTTCATAACTCTGTAAAATTCATGCCAAGGTTTCAAATCTTACAAAGATCAAGCTTTTCAAAAATATCCTCTAAACAATTGCAATTTGTGAACAATGCAGAGCAACAAGGACCCTCGTTCAAGCACTTAGACCGTTGGCCCATGGTAACACACACTGTCACGAATTAGGAAAACTGGAGGTATTTTTTAGAAATGGGGTTGGTTTCTGATATGCAATTAGCGACAAGTCACTAATCGCATATCGCCAGGCAAACCCCTCAAAGAAGAAAAAGCGTCGAGTGGCCCGGACTTGAAAAGTCATAAAACATATGGATATCGCATCGATTCTGTCAGGGGCGGGTCCCACACAAAAACCAGTAGGATATCAGAATGGCTTCGAGTGGTAAGTGGTTTCAACCGAGTCCCACCCAATGACACACACTGGGTGCGACGCGTCTGGTGGAAGAGAGAGAGAACTGCTCACATCAGACTGGTAAACGTCATGCTACTTACACACCCGATATGGATGGAGACTGTAGGATCTAGAGGCTCCAGATCGACGATGGAAATCCGATCCGATGGATGACAGAATTCAATGAGGTAAACAGCCTGAGTTATATAAGGTTTGAAGTTTGGCATGGACAATGAGTTGGAAGAAGATTCGTGTTTCACAAGAAATCTTGGAGAAAACAGAAATAACAGCCATTCAAATTTTTCCAAGAGAACTGACACTCAATTCGTTACGAAATAGGTGGCCACCTCCCTGTGAGCCATTACACAGTGACAATGACGCAGAACAGAGGGATTCAAACAGACAAAGGTAGGGAAACCAAAAAGCCAGGAAGCGGAAATGAACAGTCAGAAAGCATATTGGCTTTAAAGCCACGAACTCATAGAGACAGAGCAAGTAGTAAAGTAGTAAGAAAAGCAAGTTAAGAAAGCTAAGAGTAGAGAAAAGAGAGAGGAAGTCGAGTTGAACTGCAGAAGCAAAGGCAGCATCGAGACAGAGCCAAAGAGAGTCAGAGAGTCTGTGTACTCCAGAGAAGGCTTGAGAGGTTCAAGTGAACTCCTCTGCATATGCATGTCATGTATGAGTCTCAGATTGGGCTCATACTACTGTGACTATTAAAGGTCGAGATTCAATAAGGAGAGTTTGTGTACTCCAGATACTTGGGGGATCCAAGTGCAGTCTTGCTGATTACATCTATTGAGTGAGACTCAAATTGGTCTCATTGTTGTAAAAACTCTACTTTGAAAACATAATAGAGAGGTCACCACTGAAGGCTAGACTAGGAGACGTAGCCTAGGAGTGTTGTGTGAACTCCTTATTAAACTTGTTGTGTTTACATGTTTTCCTATTATGTTTTCTCTAACTGCTTCAGTGTCTCTGTATTTCACAATCTTATCGATCCTTTGAATAAAGTAACATAGCCACATCCATGCACATGAGTCTGTAATACCTTAAATTATCTTGTCTTGCATCAATTCCAGATCAAGCAGGGAGAAGTTTGTACTAAGATTGAGCAAGTTGCAAAGAAAGTGAAGGCTTAGGAAACTACACAGTTGGGAAATTTAGTGTCAAAAAGAGGCTTAACTTTCCACTGTAACTATGCAATGCACATTTCTGGGAAAGAAGGGAAAAGAATTGCGTAGTTGGATCTACCAGGAAACTGAATTAATGGCATACATTCCAAGGTTACTTAGTGTGCTGATCGAGGAGGGAGATTGTTTTCTAGGACTATGTAGTGAGAAATTTCAAGAGACAAAGGGGATTCACCATGGCCTGGGAATGTGCAATGCATAGTTCCAGGAGGTACAAAGGTTGTCTAAATATTGAACAAGTTTTTAAGACAGTGAAGGTTCCAGAAAGCCTAAGTCTGGGGTCAATGACGTAACAAAGAGAAACCCATGCAATAAAGTCATGAAATCATGGTATCACACTTAAATAACATCAACATATGACACAAAACTCAAAATTCACATGCATACCTTGAAACAATAGAAAAGAAACACTTATTTGTAAGTGCAATACTTGAAACATCACATTGCGACACATAGAATACAAGTAACGAAAAGAGTGTTGAATGAAACCAAATAATGTGCTAAGTCATTGGGAAGTGTCTATCACATATTTGTATGATATATATGAATGACCACTACAAAAAATAAATCTAGAGTGACCTTTAGTGGTACTATTGATGGTGCTGGAAATCCATCAACCAAGGGAGTTTCCCAAATGTGAAGTCCCAATTAGACCTCACATCATTTCGAATAGGAGCCCCATTCAGAGTATCGACGTAGTTTCCATTTATTCTTATATATTTTCCTTGGATTTAGTTATCAGCATGAGAGAGAAGTGTGTATGTGACTTTGCAAAAAGAAAGTATTTAGTGTGCTTGGTGAATGTTTGGTTACAGGTATATCAAGGTTCTTCTATTGTAGAGGGGGATAATTGATCCTCTTAAGAGAGAGGTTATAGTACCACCCTAGTAGGGGTACACACAAGTGGAAATAGAATCATCTAACATCAAGCAGAATAGTCCACATAGATGTGATGATTGTTAAACCCGTTACAACATGTTTTCAATTAGATAAGCACTAAAATAACTGAAATATTTCAACTAATTTAGTAAAGGTGAAAGAAAAAATGAATCATAAATGTTCATAGAATAGTCTTACAAATATTCACAATGCATGCATCAAAACGTGTTGCCCATCATGCTTCAAGTATCGAGTAAAAGTCCCAAGATACATGTATACAATGAACATCACTAGGTCCAATAATGGAGCACTAGAGCCACAACTTGCTCTGAAAAAGTACTAAATCTGTCTCTTTAATGCCTTATGGGAGAAGCCAAGGTGAAAATTCCCTTTCTTGCAGAATGAGGGTCTATATATAACAATTGGGGTGATACTTCACCTCCCTTACTACTCTTGGACTCCCCTTGTGACTGTTTGACTTCTTATGACTTTCCAACTTTCTACATGACTTTTCACATTACATAGATGACTCATGGACTTCCACTTTACATTAAGTTTCTCCAATATTGAATTACATGTTCCCCAAAATGATGTGGCACATGATGACTCATGACATAACACTAATGACATGGACTGCATGATGACATGGCAATGTCATGCCATTACTTTATTCTACTTGGTTTGTCTTCTTGAAAAGGTGGTGCACATTTTTCTTCTTCATCCTCCTTATGACTTGAAGGTAAGGACTCTTCAATGTGGTCATGATATTTGATTTTCATTTATAGTCTGGTGTTCCTTCATCTTCTTGCTTGATGACCATCTTATCTCCTCATCTCCTTAGGTGTCTTCTAGCATCTCCTCCTTCTCCATCTCCTTCTCCATCATCTTTCCATAGCATGATAGTGTACCTACATCTGGAATCCACTCAAGACAAGATGAGATTAGTTTGACTAACCCCAAGTCTAAGATGTTGCATGATGATACATTGACTAAGATGAAACCAGGTGGAAGACTCTGGGAGAGGCTTAGTGATTGCGCAATTGCACAACTCCAGTAGTCAAGGGTTAGGTTTGAGCCTTGAGACTCCATAATATGTATTTCAGACTTGGACTGAGCAAGAAGATCACGTTGTTGGGCAGCTCAAGAAGCCAAGATGAGGGCTTGAGCACTAATTTTTCCCACTACACCATTTTGGAAGGCACAGGAACCTAGGTGATTGTGAAATTTTGCAGTTCAAGAGCTCAGTTCTCAGGCTTGAGCCTTGATATTGCACAATGAACAATACTAACTAGGAAGGAGAGAGAAATTGCATAGTTTTTGAGGTCAGAGGCTGAGCTTTAGCATTCTGACTACACAGTATGTAGTCCTAGAAGGAGGAAACTACACATTTTGTAGTGCCAAGAGGCAGGGTTTCAAATTGAGGGTTGATACTATGCAATGCACAGTTCAGGAGGGCTAGATGCGGCTAGATTGTCAAGTTGGGAAAATTTTCCAAATTTCACAAAGTGTGGAATCTATACAATTGATGTGAATAGTGACAGGACATGATTGTGATCACACACTTATAACACTTGATTACATGATGTAGATCATCCAAAACACATGACAAACATACTTCCCTCAGTGTGAAATATTTGCTACAACTTATGACAAGTGTGAAACCAAGGATATAATTCGTGATGACCATGACGACACTTGTGTGAAAACGCTTGAAAATTTGGGAATGAGTGTGATACATGTTTATATGGTAATTATAACTCATTGACGCAAATATTACCCCTTGAAACACTCCAAAATTAGCTTTTTTGCATTGTGTGACACTCCATATTCCAAAAGACGACATTTACTATATGAAGAGAAAAGGGGGAACAACACTTGTGATACATGAATGACAGTGAACATGACACAGGCCATAGTGAATATAACATGAAAATGAAAGTACATAAAGTGAAAGCAAGAAAAATAAACATATGAAAAAATGAAAATGACACTTGTGTTAGCCTCCTCTTGCATCAGGTTATTCATCTTTCATGATTGACATTTTTACATGCCAAATATGTCGTTCTTTGCGTGCTACAGTACTCCATATTTCCAAGAAGAAATCAAAGAGGTGGCCGTGAAAGTGTGAAAGTCTAAGTGCCACTGCCGTATTCCAATTTTGATAAGTTGTTCCATTTTTGAAGATTTCAGGTAAAGGGAGGTCCAAATAGCATAATCTTGGTCTCCCTGGGTTTCAATTTCCTGTTGTAGAATATAGAGAATCATTATCTATGCAAACAGCTCAATCTTGACAGATTCTTAGATAGGTAGAGAAGCAAGGATGCTCAACAGCCTAATCTGAGCTCCTGGCAGAAATAAGTGCAGATGTAGATAGGAGAAGAGTGAAAATAAAAAAGTTGAAAAGTTGGGTTTGCTAGTTCAAGTGCACCCAAACCAAAAGAAGAAAAAATGCTAGGTAAGTAGGCTGGGTAGATAGTTGTGCGGTTGCAGAATCAATGATCATGATCAATTTTGTGTTTTCAAGTATTATATTGATTCAAAACACAATTGCAAGGCAAATGTCCATTCGGAGCAACTCAAGCGAGGCATGTCTAACTTCCCCCTTCTTCCTCTTCCCCGAAATCACTTACTAATTGCCCCTAAAAGAGGTCAAGATCTGCTTGATGCCTCTTAGATTCATATTTTCTCATATCAGTCGCTCGGGTAAAAATCTCCTTTATCCAAGGAAAGTCCATACTTCCTCTACAACTCCCGTTTCCCCTTATAGCCTAAGAGTCGTACACTTAGCGCTTTCTGGTCACAATTCATATTAATTTCTAACTCTACTATGTAACTCCCTATCTATTTCCCCTTCCCCTATTAAATCTATGTTAATAACTCCCCTACATACCTATCCCCTCCCCTTGGTTGAAATATAACCATAAGTACACTCGGGAATTGCTACATTTACCTGAAACATAGCAAGAACCCTCATTTCCCCCCTTTTTAAACCATCTTCCAATGCAATGGACTCCTTCCAAAGCATGAAATTCCTCTTTTTAGGTTATCGGACCCCTTTCAAGGCCTCAAATACTTTGCAAAAGCATACATACCCTTCTTTCGATCGCAATAAACTTTACCGATTTGCCAAACATTCTTTCGATCCCTTTTGACCCCCTTCGATGCGATATTGCAGTCGGAGGTCGCAATGGTAATGTTGCCCGTTTTTCAATTCTCCCCGATGGACGCTTCACCGATGCCATCTCGCAATCGGTGACATCGCAATACTATATGCCACATATATATGTCGCTTCCCCCTTTAGCCGATGCAATATCGCGATATCGGCAATCGGTGGTCGCAATATTTCATGTTCTCAAAATAAATGTCGTTTCTTTTTGTGCCGATGCGATATTGCATCACATCAAGAAAGCACATCGCATTGCAAATCACAACATTTCAAGCTATCACTATCGCATCGCCAAAACATACAAAGCACTGCACCATCCAACCCCCTGCCATGTCACCCTGCCACGTCACCCCGCTGACGTCATCCGCCGTACCAGGACCCACCGCTGACATCATGCTGATGTCACCCACCAAAGAAGGGACAAGCGCGAAAAAGCATCTTAGGAGGCCCGAATTCAAATTCTGAGGCCGTTTTCGATGCGCGATTAGCGCTTAGCACTAATCGAGCATCGTTATGGAAAATAGGCCAAAGTGGGGAATCTTTTTCTTCAGCAGTTGTTTTTGCCGCGGAAGGGCAGAAAAGGGGCGAATTAGCAGTTTAAAGAGGATCAGCAGAGAGAGAAAAATCCCAGTTCAAGTGTTAAAGAGTATCAGAGGAAGATAAAGCCGAATTTAATGTCAAAGAGTATCAACATTGCGGCGAAAAGTATTAGCGAAAGATTTTCTCAGGGCTCGAAGCGAATGAAACATTAAAAGAAATCCTTGAAAGTCAAGAAGAAATTAAGGAACCATTCAAAGCTCATCATCATAGTGACTTCACATTAAAAACTCACATAAGATCAATGGACCAAAGCTCGAAGTCCAGTTATTACAGAACACTGCATCGAGCCACCAAGGACACTGTGTTAACTCATTCTGATCCAGCTGCTTCTGGCGTGGCTCAATAGATATTTTCCTGCATTTAATTTCAGCACGCGTTTAGATTTAAAAGCTTTCTTTTCCGTAGACCTGATGAGGTCGGCTATAATAATTATTTTTGATATTTACCCTATATATACAACCCTGAACAATGTAATGATGGGTTGGAAGTAGTTGGTTAGTTGGTTGTTTGATTAACTCCAAGAGAGACTCGCACTGTATACCTGATGATTTCTATAATCAAAGATTGCTGAAAGCTTGGAGAATGGACTATCTGATGAATTGCTAATGGTTTTGAAGAGTGAATGATGGAATTCTTGTGCTGCTTTATGAAACAATAAGTTTTCCTTACCTCTGTTATTTCAATTTCACATATGCTCAAGTCACAGAATGAAATTCTGGTTTAGAATTTTCTTAGCTGCACTCTATGCTCAGTTTCTGTGCCTTCTTAATGTTTTCCTCTTGATTTAGGCATAAATATGAATTCCTCATGGCTCATATTTGCTCTATTTCACTTATGAATGACTATTATTTAGGAATTCTTAGCTGCTCCTAAATATGGCTTGTTCATCTTCCCTCTGCTAAACTGATTGAGAGATTCTTTGTTGCCTCTAATTCCTTAGCCCTCAATCCATTTCCATTCAGCTTGAATATTGTTTCCCGAATAGCTACCTTGCTCCTAATTTCTCTTGTGACCAAGAAAACGCACCAGCAGTCCCACTCCATGACTCCATGCCCAATGGTTTGAAACTTATCTCACTATGCCTTGCCTCTCTTCTTGAAAGCATCCTTCCTTCACCCAAACCTCCTTCCACCCAAAAGCAAGCAAAACCCTCGAACCCTATAACTAGCCTAAAATCATCATCAACAAAGCTAAATCCGAAAGAGAGAGCCCTCTCTGATTGCAAGTGGGCTAGAACCTGCAATCCAAAGATTGGTTTGTGGTTACCTCGTTCGTATTCCCTTAGGAGTCAAAGGGAACAACCTGAGTGATAACAACTTGCAAAAGCGAAGGTGTGCAAAAGCGATAGTTTGGATAACTCACCAAAATGGAAATAAAAACATAGCCAAAAGTGGAGGACTATTAATAACAATGCACACTCACTATTTACATGGATTGAACATTGCATATACATTATCTTGATAGATTGTTTTATGCTTTTTAAGCTTGCATAAAATAATGTGCTCACGAACTCATTTCAAACCGAGAATGTGTGAGCAAGTGACTTTGACTAATCATGAAGTGACCACAAAACAACCAATTTCAAGATCCATAGTAGGCTCCAAAATTCAAGTGTAGGTAAAACTTGTCAGGTTGTTTATCACAATGACAACACAATGTGGACGAACGCTGATAGAACTACAACTTCTCTACCTTGGTCAATTATTTTGTATTGGGTATTATTTCTTTAGTTAGTCTTAATTCATCATGCATATCACTTTTTCCTCCCCATTTACCCCATTAATGAACGTGGCCACCTTGGTGCCTTCTCGTTTAAACATAAACATAACATATACAATATCACGTTATCTTGAATCCGAAAGGGTAGTATAGATCACAAGATTTAAATTTTTAGAGTATAGCTTTTCATCTCTAGTGTTTCTTTACTACCAGAAGACCTGGATAGTACCTCAACAGAGTCACCATAGGAGCACAAACATAGCTCCACTACCAACGAGGATGGAAAAAACCCCGACGGAGTTTCTTGCTTGACCTCTCTACACAAGAATCATTTCTCTTATTTTGCCTTTATTTATATATTTAAAGAGCACTATGCATAGGAACTTATTTATTTTATGGGTGAAAGAAGGATCCTGACTTATTGAGAGCATGAAAGGTTATACCTTTAGAGAAGCATACAAAGACCTTTTATTTAGGTTTTCTCATTCACATTTTCCCCTTTTCCTCCTGCACTGATTTGATATGTGTGAAAACACTGAAACATACAAAACTCAGTGTAGGTTTAAGGTTTCCAAGAATAGACACAGATATCATGGTTTGACACAAAATTCTCGTTATGGACAGATCATATTTTCCATTAGAACTTCATCAACCAAAATATGTAAACAATAGAAAGAAGAAGGATAGGGAGTTAGCAAACTATTTCAGTGTCACAAATTCCTTTTCTTTTTTTCCATATTGCCTTTTGATCCCAAATAGTACGCCCTTCATGCAAAGCATTATCAATAAAACAAAAATTAAAAGACCCGACATAACAAGAAAGCAAAACCAAAGAACAAAAAAAGGGAGGCTAAACCTAACATGATGCAAGACAAAAGTAAGAAAATACAAGAAAAACAAAGAGAATAAATGCAAAATGAGTGTAAGAGAGGGGTAACTAGAATGCAGCTAATCCTACTCCTAACCTAATAACTATAAGTTTGATGTCAAATATAATGAAATTTCCAATAAATCCACCATATTTGTTCCTAACCTGCAATCACAAAGATACGATCGATTAACAAGGTTATAAACTAATGTGCAGGAGAAAAGATAAGAGCTTGAACAACAAAAATAAGGTCTTTCCAATGGGCAGAAAGACTTATCACAACCACTACTTCTAATCAGTTCGCATGCTCACCTTTTCAACGGAAACCATGATAAAAAAAAAATAAAAAAAATATTCTAATGAACCTTCTTTTGTTTCATCCTTCTTAGTAAGAATAAGGAAAGGTTGAAACCTGTTATTTGCAATGAAGCTTTCCAAGTAAGATTGCTCCAACCATTCAGCGATTGGATCATGAAACTTGGAACAATCCTCTTAAGAATCTTGACATCTTTGAAAAAATGAACTTGAAATTAAAAGTTCAAGATCAGGATGAGAATCTTGTAAGGGAAAATGGATCTAATCATATTCAGAAATCTTCTAGAGATAGTGAGCACCTAACATAACCATCAGTGAAGGATGAAGTGCCTCAACTACTTGACAAGTATATGAATGGTGAGATAAATCATAAATATTTATTGATGTGAAACAACTATCATTGGATATACTGGTGGGAAAATGATAAAATGAATGATGGTTAATATCACTACTAGATGGACTATTTTTGGCATGATATTCTCGATTGGAAAATAAAAAACATAGATGAGTTTGAACATCATCACAAATTCACTAAATAATAGAATTATCTTCGTAGGGTGAATGTAGAAAATATTTGTTTGTAGTTGGTAAAACACTGTACTAGCATCGTAATCATCAAAAGAAGTAAAAACAAGATCATTTTAAGTGAAATGAAGAATAAGATTTATGATATGATGTCCATAAGAAATCCCAGGAGCTTCTCATGATGAAATAAATATGATAGATATGATTCCTTTAGTCAAAGATGATATTTCATGTGATCAACTTCATGATTCCATGACGTTATGAGAGGTACACATTCCAAACCCAACTTGGATGCAAGAGATTTACATGAAGATGAATCAACTAAAGAGTATTCTTGAATTTGATCAGGGGTAAAACCTTGAAAGTTTGACAAATTATGTCCAAAATACCAAACATCTTTCAAAAATAAATTTAAATCAAGTGAAACCATGCAAAGAGAAGGATTGTGCAGAGAAACCAGATCTAACTTAGTCCAGGGGGCTTACTAGAGTCACGATATCTTAACATAATCATCAATGGAATTTGAGGTGCCTCGACTTGCTGAGAAGTCCTGGAACTTTTAAACATTGTAAATTGAATTTTGAACACTAAACCATATCATCAATGGTCTAAGGATAGCTACTACCATTGGTTTCAATAAGACCATTTTTCATGAATGGCGGCCCTCTTTGTCACTGGTTTTAAAATATTTTTCAACTTTAATAACCATATTAATCAAGTTGAAATATTCTTCTGATCGTAAGTCTAAAGATGTATTGATCAGAGAAATTTCATGACCAAGCCAGTTTGAAGAGTTGTCTTCATGAAAGATAATATATGATGAGGGATGGAAAGAAAAAACAATGATTTGATTGTTTTCACTTTCATCATGGATAATCTCACCACCTTGTGTCAATTTAGAAGCTAACTCATCAGATGAAGGACTTGAAGAGCATGGAGTATCTTCACCACAAGTAAATGCATCACAAATGATAGAGCATGAGGAATAGTGAGATGAAGAGGAAGGTTTGATAAGAACATATTCTTTGACCGAATCAGATTCTAGATCTAAATTAAAATATTCATGTCAAACCAAAATATCAGTTGATGTGCCTCAAGCCCAAGAAACCTCTACACTATCTCTATCCATCTCATAGCTTCCTAGACAACCCTAGGGTAATACTTCACGAAATTTTGGATTTCCCAAGTCCCTATTTTCTTGCGATGTTTCCTTGGGAATTAGCACCCTATTAATTAGGGAAATTCCTCAATATGAATTATGAAATCTTCATAGGCCTTCCTCTGACTACATGCACCATCTATACAATTCAGATGATTATACAACTCGTAGTACAATGTCCTTGAACTCTAATCTCAAATGGGTAACTCTCAAATCTGACATGCATGAGTTATTTGTGGGTGAATCATCAGTTAAATGATTGAACACATGAGGAAACAACCCTTTTCTTGACCTCCTACTCATTCCTCCATCAGTTGGAACTAGTTTAACTTACTTTAACTTAGTGAAACTGAATTAATTAATTACAACTCAAAATAAAATCAACCAGGGCTCCTATAATGTAGGATACCTTCTACATGACAAAATTAAATTAGGATTTTCTTGTTGCATTTTCAACATAAATCTCCTTGAAGAAATGATGAAAAGAATGGATGGAATCAAATGGTAAGGTATGACACCATCGATTAACATGACCTTCAATGGTGAGGAAGAAAGCCACAGAAGAAAAACTTTCATCATTGATTTCGTAATATTCACAAAATTTAGGAAAATTATAAATGTTCTCGGTTATGGATATTCCATCCTCACCATCAAACTTCAATTGTGATAGGTGATAAAGAGGCTCATCGAGGATTAAAATTTTACCAGGCGATATGTTAGAAAAACATCGTGGGAGAATGATTTTAGGATGAGCCATTTATGATAAGAGATTCAAAACAAATTCAAACGGCACAACTTGTCATTTGGCCCTCCTTTTAGCACCATTTGTTGACAGTGCTAGAAATCCATCAACCAAGTGGGTCTCCCTAATGTGAAGTACCAATTATACCTCACACCTTTTGGAATAGGAGCCCCATCCATAGTATTGGCCAGGTTTCCATATATTCTTATACATTTTCCTTGGATTTAGCTATTAGCAAGAGAGAGAAGTGGGTATGTGCCTTTGCGGAAAGAAAGTGTGCCTGGTGAATATTTGTTTGCAGGTATATCAAGGTTCTTCTACTACAGGGGGGAGAACTGAGACTCTTAAGATAGAGGTAATAGTACCATCCCAGTAGAGGCACACACAAGCAAAAGGATAATCACCTAACATCAAGAAAAATAGTCCATATAGATGTGACGATTGTTACAAATGTTACAACACATTTTCAATAAGACAAGCACTAAAGTAACTGAAATAGTTCAACTACTTTAGTACATGTGAAAAAAAAACATGAATAATAAACAATCTTACAAATATTCACAATCCATGCATGAAAATTTGTTGTCCATCGTGCTTCAAGTATTTAGTAAAATTCCTAATGTACATGTATACAACACACATCACTAGCTCCAATAATGGAGCATTGGAGCCACAACTTACTCCCAAAAAGTAATAAATTTGTCTCTCTAATGCCTTATGGGAGAAGCCAAGGTAAAAAGTCTTTTTCTTTTATAATGAGGGTGTGTATATAACAAATGGGGTGATCATTCACCTACCTTTTGACTCTTGGACTACCCTCATGACTATTTGACTTCTTATGAATTTTTGACCTCCTACATGACTTTTCACATTACATAGATCACTCTTGGACTTCCACTTTACATTATATTTATCCAATATTGAAATACATATTCCACAAAATGATGTGGCACATGATGACTCGTGACATGAAATGACATGACACTGATGATATGGAAATGTTAAGTGATTCTTTGCTATTATTTGTTTGTGTCTTCTTGAAATGATGGTGCATATTCTTCTTCTTCCTCCCCCTTTTGACTTTAGGATAAGGAGTATTTAATGTTGTCTTGATATTCCATCTTCCATTATAGTCTGATGTTCCTTCATCTTCTTGCATGATGATCAAGACATCTCCTCAACTCCCTAGGTGTCTTCGAGCATATTCTCCTTCTCCATCTCCTTCTTCATCATATTTCCATAGCATGATAGAGTACCTGCATCTACAATCCACTCATGATAAAAATAAGTTAGTCTATTAAAACCATAGTCTAAGATGTTGCATGATTATCCACTAACTAAGCTAGAATTGGGTGAAAGACTGAAGCAGAGGCTCAATTACTCCATAATTACATAGCTCAAGCAGTCAAGGGTTAGGCTTGATCCTTGAGACTGTGCAATGTGTAGTTCAAGATTGGACTAAGCAATAATATTGCACATTTGGGGAGCTTAGGGAGCTAAGTCGAGGGCTTGAGCACTGATTATTCCCACTGTGCAACTCTAGAAGGTAGAGGAGCCTAGGTAATTACACAATTGTGTAGTTCAAGAGCTCAAGCTTGAGCCTTGAGACAATGCAATGCATAATACTGACTAGGTAGGAGAGAAATTGCGTAGTTTTTTAGGTCGAAAGATGAGCTTGAGAACTTTTATTGTGTAGCACACAGTCTTGGAAGGCAAGAACTATGCATTGAATATTGCCAAGAGGCAAGGTTGTAGCTTAAGAGATGGGACTATGAAATGTGTAGTTCAGGAGGGTTGGATGAGGCTAGGTTGTCCAATCAGGAAGTTTCTTCCAAATTTGATTAAGTGTGAAATCTCTGCAACTGATGTGAATAATGAAAAGACTTGATTATGGTCAGGAACTTAGAACACTTGACAACATCACATAGATCATCCAAAACACATGAGAAACACATTTCCCACACTACGACAAATTGTGACACCAAGGGTACACTTTGCAATGACTGTGACGATACTTGTGCGATAGTGCTTGAAACTTTGGGAAAGAGCGTGATACATGTTTACATGTGTTAAGGGATAAAGTTCCCTAGGGGTTTGGGTTAGAACCCTAGTAGAGTGGGAGTAATCTATAGCAAGAAACAAGCAAATAACTCAGGCAAAATTCTTAAACGAGCAAACTATGCGAGGATGTACATACCCGGGGGTCCTTCGTTCGGGTAGTTCCAGCTAGGGTTCAAACCCTCTGCAACTCCTCATGATCTTTAAACCTACAAAACAACCAATTCAAAGACACACAAGAACATATAGATAAAGCATTATAGTGAAATCAACTTTATAACATATAAGTAGATGGTTAGTTATACATTGAAATAGTCATTCATATATAAACCATAACAATAACATCAAATGCATGAACAAAGCTGATATCAGGAACAAGACGTTGTTTCTTTTATTGTAGATAACTATAATAAAACATACAAAGAGTTCACCTAAGTCTTCCTCTTCTGGCTCTAAGCAAAATCGTCCTCCAGGTCCATCTAGTCCCAATCTTCAAAAGGCTCCTTCCATAACCAACACAAGGATATCTCCAACAAGGGAAAGGATATCAACTCTCAAGGAAACAAGGGTTTCCTAAACTTGGGGAAGTGCTTGAAGCATAGGGATCTTCAAACTTGATTAGGGGATAATCTCAGCAGAGTAATTCTCTATTTTCTCTCCTCCTTAATGCCTTCCCATTGAAGTATTTTTATACTTCTCCCAAAGTAGTTTTTTAGTTGGGAAATAGTTGGGCCACGGGCACTAATAGGTAATCAATAGGTAAAACTCGTGATCTCCTCCCATAATTAAGGAAATTTAATTTTTTCAAGTGTTTTAAGACATATACATGGGTTGGGTATATACGGACCCACGTGTACATGCATTTAATACAGGGAAAAGTCATGTGTAGCGAATAAAACATTGTTCTTTAAATATTTGGACCAATTTTGGAAGGAGGGTTTTCCCTAGGCAATAAATCAAGCATCACAAATACAAAAGGTGATATTTGGAGCTATAATAGATACCCCCTAATATATGAGGTCAGAAGGGGAACACGATAGTCGAAATGCTTTAAGTATATGGAAAGGAACCTATCAAAAAACTGAGAAGGACTTCACCAAATTTCAACCGGCCAAGCCAGCAAAAGAAGATCAGAAAGAAACAATTGTCTGAGGTGGGCATACCCATGCTCAAAGAAAGTAAAGCATGTCCGCATATCAAGTACAAGAAGATCTGCTATGTATACAAGTATAAGGAACTGAAAGTACATAACAGATCATATGATCATGATCGAACAGGTACATGTCTGAATATCACATATAAGAAGATGATCAATGAAGCTGAAAGATGAAGCTGATCATTGATGTCAAAAATTGATCCAAATAGTACTAAATGAACAAGATGGAATAAGATGGTACTACATCGCAACTCGAATGCCAGCATATAGGATGTCGTTGTGAAGGATTGCAACATATAAGGTGGAATGGTGTCAACTAGCAACAATAGGAGCAACTCACAAGTGAACCAAAAAATGTTGATGCAACCCGAGGTCTTCACCGACTGCTGTGGTACATTTCTACACAATGAGAATAAATGATCTGAAGTCGACCATGTGAGAAATCGTTTGATTACCAATCATTGATGTATACTGTTAAAAAATGCAAGACTACTCACTGATAATGATAATGAGAGTCAAGGTACCCAATACAATCTAACAAGTGCGAATAGATGAGCTAAAGTTGAACACCTGTAAGAATCTATCAATTAGGAGACAATGATGGTTACCCACTATCGATATCGAAGGATCTGCCACTGATGACTACAAACCCCAAGGTACTGCCAAATGGACTCTATAACGTTTCCCCAGAGCAATGAGTCATAGTCGATAAGGAAAGATCCACTAGAAGGAAAGCATTAAGGCATCCTTCATCAATCTAGTGCGAGGGTAACCCGTAGGCCAATAATGTGGAAGGAATCAAACGAAAAAAAGATGTAGTAACCCGATTGAAGCACATTTTCGGTGTACACAAGATGTAGCTAGCGCACGACATAAACCCTCTGAACCAACCAATAATGAAAGCTGACACAGAGGCGAGGTATCCACCAATAGGGTCAAATGGAAACCAAGGTACTGCACGAATCCCAATGTGTGATAATGAAAGTTGATGTCGAACAGAAGGGAAACCACTCAGTAAAAGACCCATGATACTGATCGATGCTGAGCACAAGGTGAACTATCAATAATGAAAATAGGGCCAGGGTGCGGCTCTAGGCCTGTCCTCAGAGAAAGATGCCATCGCCGATAAGGACAAGACCTGCCAGCAAGAAGTCAATGGAGACCTTCTCAAACCAGCATGAGTAAAGGACCAATGTAACTGATGTGATGATAGACAAGACACTTACAACCAGGAATGGCCAACTAAAAATAGGTCAAGGGACACCATAAGAGGCTGACTCAGGCTTACTTCCCTTGAACAAAAGCACGACTCAAAATGATGACTATGTGGTAGCATATGATAACTCTGTATAAGCTCATCATACAAGAGGCATGGATGAACTCTCCATATGATTGGAAGAGATAACCTATCAAAGGATAACTGACTCAATAACAAGGCTAAGGCATACCTAAGTCAAGCTAAATCCCACCCAAATGGAGGAGATGCTTTGTTCGAGTGCTTTTTTCAAGGGCGACACAGCTGACTCTACCTGCCAACGATAAATGGAAATGTCGTCGAGTTCCCGCTCTTTTTTTTAATATATAATTTTTTTGTCTTTTTATTTAAGCTGGAAAAAGAATAAAAGAATGCTATAGTACAGTGGAAAGAACGAGTGTCAGGGAAACATATGATCTAGTTCTTGGGATGGGAACATTCCTATGCTCAATGCAGGGAGGCGAAGCTCGTCAAGGACACTCAAAGGGATGTTCTTTCCATGGGTCTCTTGGTGTGCCAAGTTGCAGAAGCTAAAGGATTGCAAGTTTGATTTTGTAGATGTCATGGTCAAAATGTGGCTTAAGCACGAGTCAGATTGAAGCCAGCTCAAGGCCAAAAGGTGCAAATGGTCAAAATGCAATGCAGTAGTAAAACTCAACACAAAGGAGCCTCTAGGGTATAAGGACAGAATAAAGTGAAGAAGAAAAGAGGAAAGAGTCTTCAATGCACAAGTCATGGTGGGACTAGACAGGACTCCCGAGACTAGGAACAAAAAATCATCGTGGGTGCCAAGTGACAACAAGGTACTAACTAGGCCGCCCATGATAAGGTAGGCTCTACCACACAAGTCATGATACGTCTAAGCAATGAGAAGGTTCTGCACCATAACTTGATGGGGCTGATCCTAAGGCCAAAATTGGAAAGGACACTGATAAGTGCAATATGTAGGTGAAGAACCTAACCTATATGCTAGTTTCGAGAACCAATACCTGTCAGAATGGACCAACCATAAAAATTTCCAAAGGAGAAATATTCCAAGTTTTGTATACATAGATAGGAACACTAGACAAGAAGTTAATACATCCCACATATAAACTTCATATAAAATCTTGTGTTATCAAATACAAAACCTAAAAATGCGTACCTTATATATACAATATGGTACAGGAAACCACACAACCTTGCGGCTTATGTATAATAGTTCTTCTAGACAAACCACTTGCAGGGCTCAGGCCAAGGACTCCTTTGGTAGTCAAAACTCATGGCTTCAAAGATTTCCTCCTGTGAAGGCAAATCAAGCTCTGAGAAGTCATGAGAACTACAAGGATCAAAAGAGGGAATTAAGGGGTCCCATGTCCCTATAGAAGAATCTCTCAGTCAACTGTTGGGACCAAGTCCCAAGAAGGAGAATAATAAGTCAAAGGATTCTTCTTAGAAGCGATTGAACATTGAGGATTCAATGCCACATAGTTCACCTGTGGCGGGGCAGAGTCTACTTGAACACTTGGAACAAAGCAAGGGGTATTCTACAGTAAATTCAAATTAGGGTGGTAATTGTCAGATGCAAGTTGATCAATAGTGACAATATTCCCTTTATGAGGAAAGCACATCACTCGAAAGAGTGAAGACACCACAACATTCATGGCATAGACATAATCATGCCCAAGTAGCATATTAAAGTATAAAGGGCTATCAACCACCATCATATTGATTAAGACAATCTTCCCACCTAAAGTAATAGGCAATTGACAAAGAACACCCATAGATTCACCAAGTCTTCTATCATAGACTAACAACTGACTCTAAGCTATCAACAACTTTGGGGAACTCAAAGCTTTCCAAGTCAAAGAGGATATAATACTTGTAGAGGATCCTTCATCCACCATACATTGATAGACATTTATGGAATTAACCCTGACCTTTATTTGGAAAGGTGCAGTGAAAGGAAGATGAGGCTTGATAAGACTATCCCAATCAAAGGAGACACTCCTAGAAATTGGAGGGGGAACATTCAAAGAAATAAAAATGACTCCTATACTAGAAGACTATGTACTAGAGATCAAACAGACTCTTTTGTTAGGCACTTCACCCCCCAAGAAAGGAGTGTAATCAGCCAGAGATTGCACTGGCTCTACCACATTATTAACCAATGGTTGATGGGACTGACGAGAAACCATATCAGATTTAGGAGTAGAAGAACTTTCAAACTTGGACCATATCCTTTGTACCTTTGGAATCCCATGGCATAAATGAGTAAGATGGTCTCCCTTGCATATCCTACAAGGGAACTTAGGTTTAAAACTTCTACATCCATGTTTCTTATCAACATCCATTATGCCAACATTACTAGTAGTGGTTTGTGGAGAGTCCTAAACATGACTTGAATAGGTTGATGACTCTTTGCTAGTATGACTTGCAGTGACTAAACTTATGCCCCTAGCATGACTTGCAATGGCTGAAGGCTAATCTTCAACATGACTAGTAGAGGTTGATGATGAATTGCTAGTATGACTTGGAGTGACTAGACTTGTGACCCCAGCATGACTTGTAGCGGTTGAAGGCTCATCTTCAACATGACCAGTAGAGGTTGATGATGAATTGCTAGTATGACTTGCAATGACTAGACTTGTGCCCCTAGCATGACTTGCAGTGGCTGAAGGCTCATCTTCAACATGACTAGCAGAGGTTGATGATGAATGCGTAGAATTATTCTTCTTCTTCATCTTCATCTTTCTCCTCTTTTTAGATTTCTTATTACAAGAAGGAGGAGAAAGAGGAATCCTAGATTTCTCATTTAAAGAGGATGAACAACTAACATCCATGTGATGCCCCTGAAATAAAGCATTCATTTGAGAAGCTTCAAGAGCATTTGGAACATTCGAAGTGGACCACAACCAAGCGAGTAGTCCAACATTCAATCTAGGAATATTAAGAGTGGCCATCAAGGGAGTACCAACATTTCCAAATAAAGGAAAAGCACAAGGATCCCCTTTTGGGAGGGTACCTTGGTTGGTTTCCACAGAAATATGGGCCATATATAACTTATTTAAAAATCCTTCCCTTGCAACAATGTACAAATGACTTTTCAAGGAACATAGATGCACAATCAAAACCTTTGCCCTTGAGGAGGCAACTCCAAAACTTTCAAAAGAGAGATCAAAAGTCTTTCAAGATCGGTGGAGTGGTAAGTTAGTCACTCAAAATCTAAAGTTGAAAAGTGACTAGACAAAAATACCTAAAGCCAACTATATACAAAGAGCAAAGAGCACTCAACTATATAGTCCCTAAAGATACAATCAATCAAGCAACTTCCAAGTATTTCCACTCTGGGTGATGAGGATCAGACAACAAAATACAAGAAGTGAATTAAGGGACCTTCCGAAGATAGTCTAGGATAATGACGGCCTAGGCCTATCAGCAAAGGTATCAGAGGTAGTTATGCTGACCTCCAAACAACAGCCTTTGTCGGTGCAAGCCCCCAAGCTTCACGAGGGTGCCCTCCAGAAGTACTACTGAACGTGATGAAACGTCAACCTCAGGTGCCACGGGATTACCCTCTACAGCCACTTGTGTAGATCACTAGGATAGGAAACTAAAGACACCAACTCATATCAGAAGCCAGGTGGAACAGTCGTGAGGTAAGATCCGAAAAGTAAGAGAGGGGGTATCTCTCGTCCTTATCTTCAAAAACCCTTGTGCTTAACTCCTAGTCACGAAGCTTTCCCGGTCTCCCTAATGCTTTTGGATTTTCATTCTTATTCAGACTTCTACGTTTGATAGTTTAGAGTGGCCTTGGAGGTTTTACTCTCCTCTCACCTAATCCAAGGCCCTAAATAACCTAAAAATTATTCGTGTACTTATTGACAATATAAAAAGTTCTAGCTTATTTTATTAGCTCTTGATTTTAAGTGGCTGTTCTTTTTAAGTCAAGGGTATGGGAGTGAAATTGATGATGTGTGTATGACTCAACTGAAATCAATGAAAAAGTAACTACATGAATGAAATCATTTTTCCTTCAATGGAAAGCAACTTCTACTTGGGTTCTGCGAAACTTCTGCAAAGAAAAAACTTTTTCTTTTCTTTTCTTGCAACACACTTCACACATGCAGAAACTAAAAGACTACTAATGCTTTAACAATGCAAAACTATCCTAATGCAAGGTGTAATGAAGATGCAAGATCCTAAATCACTCTAAAATTGAAAGGAATTGTTTATAATGATTAATAAACCAAATTAAGTGTTGAAGATAATATAAATTTTGAACGCAAAAATTCTCTTCAAACAAGAAGGATAGATCGCAAAAGATCACAATTTACTTTCAAAAAGTGAAAAAGGAACCAAAAACTTGGCTAAAGAAAAGAAAAAAAATGTTTTTTAAGTCTTTTTATTTTCCAAGAAACAAACAAAATAACTTTTCGAAAGCACTCTAAATGCCACCAAAGAAGCAAAGACCGAAAGCAAACAACAAGGAAACCTTGCAAGTTGTCAATTCAACACGAATGAAAACTTAACAAAATAGGTGTTTCAAGATGCACTAAATGATCCAAAATCAAGAAAAAGAGTTTTGAGACATTGATCAAGAAATTAGGAAAGTCACACTTTCAAACTTGTCAACAAAAAACGTTTGAAAACCAAGAAGAAGCAAATGGCCACAAAATTGATGGGAAGCCAAGAAAATCATAAAAATGAAGTTTGACACAAAGATTGCAAGCAATATTCTGTTCCGAAAGACCAGAACAATCAAGAACCTCTACAAGAAGCCTTGTGTGTTCAAACACAAATGATAAAACTCACTGTAAAGCAAGCCAAGACCAAAAACTCTTCAAATCAGGAGAGAACTTGAAACAATAAGCTCACTGAAAAACTAAAATCTAAGAACAAAAACTGACCACACAGGAAGCACACAGGCCAAGAAACAAATATTTCTAGATAAAAAGACTTGAAAAAATCATGAAAAATAAATGTATACGCTATTGTGTCTCTATAGAGATACGTGTACATGCGTTTTAGCCAAAAGAAACCCGCGTATATGCAGTTTTAGTTCAGAGAAACTAGAGTGTATACACTTCTGTAACCAGACAAAGATGCGTATATAAAGGTTTACAAGAAAAATAAAAAATGAGGCCTGATGAAAAGGATCATACTTGAAGTCTGAGTTCCTACAGGAGCAGAAAATACAATCATAGCAAGCAGACTGAAAGTTGAGCCCTAATTAGCACTAAATAACCCAAACTAGGAACAACAATACTGTTGTCCCTAGTGGAGTCACCAATTCTGTTAAGGGATAAAGTCCCCTAGGGCTTTGGGTTAGAACCCTAGCAAAGAAGGAGTAATCTACAGCAAGAAACAAGAAAATAACTCAGGAAAACTGCTTAGACGAGCAAACTATACAAGGATGTACATACCCAAGGGTCCTTCGTATGGGTAGTTCCAGCTAGGGTTGAAACCCTCTACAACTCCTCACGATCTTTAAACCTGCAAAACAACCAATTCAAAGACGTACAATAGCATATAGATAAAGCATTATAGTGAAATCAACTTTATAACATATGAGTAGATGGTTAGTTATACATTGAAATAGTCATTCATATTTAAACCATAATAATAACATCAGATGCATGAACAAAGTTGATATCAGGAACAAGACGTTGTTTCTTTTATTGCAGATAACTATAATAAAACATAGAAAGAGTTCACCTGAGTCTTCCTCTTCCGGCTCTAAGTGGAACTGTCCTCCAAGTCCGTCCAATCCCAATCTTCAAAAGGCTCCTTCCATAACCAACACAAGGATATCTCCAACAAGGGAAAGGATATCAACTCTTAAGGAAACAAGGGTTTCCTGAACTTGGGGAAGTGCTTGAAGCATAGGGATCTTCAGACTTGATCAGGGGATAATCTCAGCAGAGTAATTCTCTATTTTCTCTCCTCCTTAAGGCCTTCACATTGAAGTCTTTTTATACTTCTCCCAAAGTAGTTTTTTAGTTGGGAAACAGTTGGGAACAGTTGGGACATGGGCACTAATTGATAATCAACATGTAAAACCCATGATCTCAACCCATAATTAAGGAAATTGAATTTTTTAAAGTTTTTTAAGACATATACGCGGGTTGGGTATATATTGACCCGTGTGTATATGCATTTAATACAGGGAAAAGTCATGTACAGGGAATAAAACAATGTTTTTTAAATATTTGGACCGAGTCTGGAAGGAGGGGTTGCCCTAGGGCATAAATCAAGCATCACAAATGTTATAGGCATTTTTCAGCACTTCAAACCCAATCATAAATATCCATAAACTAGGGGATCCTAAGTCCCTAAAATTGTTGCTTCACTACCTAAAGGAACAAGGTCAACTGATTACATCATCTCCTAGAAGTTCTCCACTAAAAACTGCTCAGAAATGGTCAAAACTGGACCATACTAAAAACCCAGTGCAGAGGGTGCAATGCATATCACTTTCCTAGTGTACAAGGTGTGATGCATACTAAATGGCTCCTTTGTAGGGTGTGATGGTCTAGAATGGACAAATGGCAGGGACAAATTGCGAGGTGGAAGATCATGGAATCTTCTAGAAGCTTCCCCTCTGACACTTGCCTCTCTGTTTTTGACCAGGGATGAGTAAGAGATCATCATTCTCCAAGTGGAATCAAGAACTATCAGAGAGAAGACACTAATCAAGATCCCAAAAGATGACTCACCTCTCTGTAATCATCTATATATGGATCCCTCACCACAGAGATCCAGAGGTTGGAATTTTGTAATCTATAGAGAAGTGTTGTCAGTATTCTTGTGTACATTCATAGTGTTGGGTGATTTTGCTTTGCTTGAGGTGAAATAAGGGCTTCTTAGCTGGAGGATGATGCTGGGTCAGAGCTGCTCATGGTTGTAATCCTCTTGCTACTTTTTATCTGAATAAAGCTATTCTTGTTACCTTCCATATGTTGGTGTAATTGTTTATATGCTTGTATATGGTTAATGTACATCTGATCCTGCATTATTTATGAATTTAGATCCATGTTTCTTGCATATTAGTATGTTACTGTGATTCTACAAGTCCTTTTGAAGATGAGCAGACAAAGGGCGAGCAGCAAAACTCTATCAAGAAGAAGAGGGAATCTAGCGCAAGACTCAGGTTGGCCCTCTTGGTTCTCCTCTCATCTATTTTCATAAAAGGAATCAATAGTAGACTTTGGTTGTTTGTTTCTAAGATATCCACCCATCTTAGTGGGAATAGCAGCATCCGTGTGGACACTATTCCCGTATAACAAAATGGCGACTCCACTGGGGAGCGACTAGATTACTTGTTAGCCTATCTATCCTTGTTTCTTTTATAAACATACAAAAAGAGCCTGAAGTCAAGCCAGCTATCCTTCGAACTGCATTTTTCATACAAATACAAAGTAGATCAATGCTGCTTCAGTCAATCTCCATGTTTTTTGTTTATAAATTAAACAATAGATCTGCAAGCAATCTAATTGCCCTGAGTAGTGGCTTTAGTAACCTCTTAAATCACCCCTGTGTTTTTACATACATTGATCTGTACTCATCCAGCTTAAACACCTGAACTAAACTGCAAACTGTGAGTGAAGTCTCATTCAGAGTCTCGCACTGTAACCATCGCACCCTGCCTTCAAGGCAGCCTGTATGCATCGCACTTCCAGAATGGAGTAACTGCGCTGCATACTGAGTTCACTATCTAACAGGTGTGATGGTCAAGGGGGACTGATTTTACCCTCCGACTGTGGATTTTTCTCACTATTTTCAATCTTATTCAAGAGTCTTTGTTGTCTGTAATTGGTGTGCTTCTGTGAATACCCCCTTCTCTAGCATTATTCTGCCTCCTTAGTGCAAAGAACTATAAACGTTTTTATGTATTGTGCGTCGTTTTAGTTCTCTTTTGCAAAAAATAACATAGTCGAACTGTCGTCACTAGATCTGAAAGTGTCGTAGCTATTGTTTTCAGTTTTAGAAAGCAATCCCATTGTTTTAGATAGTTGATTATATGGTTATTGTTGCATAAGACTTGATTTACTAGTTTTAAAGTGTCGAAAAGCAATTTCCGTTTCAAAATCGCAAAGTGTCTCTCTTGTTTTCACTTCATTTTGAAAAAGAATTTTGTTGAGTACAGTCGCTTTAAAAGCATTTCAGTTTTGCACATAGTTTTTTTAGTGTCATTTACACTTTAAGAGAGCTGAAAACCAATACATGCATGTGCATTTCCATCTTGAATGCTTGGCTTGATTTAGGACTGTGCATATTAGTGTGTGCTCTATGCTCTGTGAAGAAAAGATGCTTGACTTTCTTCCCCTTAGTAGCTAGGATTTTCATTGCTGAAAGAAGATAAAACGCTTGTTTATCATCTTAGACTGCATTTAGGAATTATACATACATCACATGGTGAACCTAAAAGGAAAACTGCTAAGCAAGATCGACTTAAAATAAATCTCAATGAATCTAACAACACTTTGGAACTTAACACAACATCTAGAGGTCTAGGCTAGAGACGTATTCCGGCATCGTAAAGCCTGGTAACTATTGCTTTTAGTGCTGGTTGGGTGATTCCTCCACTCTGAGGCAATAAGTGCCAGTACGGACTTGTGCTCCCACGTACTGTCGCATATATATTGGGAGACCACTATAGGCTGCATCCTTTATCCTTAGGAAACCGTGTCTGCCACCCTATCGATCGTAATGCACTGAACACAGCATTCAGGAAGACTGATTGTCGTACCGTAAAACTTATTCTGTAGTTTTACTATTGGTTTGGTAATCCTCTCTGCCTAAATCTCCAGAGAAGTCCATTTTTCTCCTTTTCAGACTCCTTAAAGGAAAAGGTCCTCTGAGCGCTTGTCACTTCAAGCTCAATAAAAATTGAAGGTGACTAGAGTCATCTTTTGTTTTTTCTCGACTCTTTAAAATTGAAAAGACAAGTTGTGTCCAAGCGTCTAAAAATTTATTTTAATTGGAATAACATCACAAATTCCCTCGTTGATCTTTAGGTTGAGAAAATGGAGTCTACCAACCAAGTATTTCCCCTTGGAGGAAATCCTAGTCCCTTCTCCTCTTGGGGAGATGTTGGTGTGCCCCATATGGCCACATTGTCACTTCCAGGTTTGACGATTGATTTGCCTGTCTGGCTCTTCTCTACCTCTGTCGTTCAGAACCCTGTAATTCCTGAACAGTCAAGTCAGCAACTAGATGATACCAGAGTTGCCTCCCAACCTTCTACTTCGTCTGATTCTCCATTTCCTCCTTCCTCTTCGCTTGATAAAGCTAAAAATCAAGTAACTGAGAAGAAGAAGAAGCAGAAAGAGAAAAAGGAAAAGAAGAAAAAGGAACCAAAATCGAAAGGGGGCAACCAAGCGTCATCTAGCGAAAATCCCCACACCGCACCATCTAAACCTAAATCTCCTTGTGTCATTTGCAATGGAGACCACTATCACCGAGATTGTCCCTGCATCCCAAGGATCTTAAGGGACTGGTCTCCTCGTTTGCACAATCCGGTGTCGTCAACCTCTGATGATCATGTTGAATGCACACAATCAACCAGTGAAAGTGAAGCACCTGGACAGAAAAGGAATCCCAGATTTCCTTGTAAGTTGTGTGAAGGCGATCACGCCATCCACCGTTGTCCCTTCCTTGAAGAGGTGAAAAGAGTTTTAGACAATCTTCTGGTTTCACCATTATGACTTCCTCCTGGATATAAAAAACTCTTACCGAGTCCTCCACTGGTTGAAAAATCGGCTGGCCCATCCTTGTGGTCAGCCTAAGCACCTATCGTTGAAAATGAACCTTCAGAATCCATACCAGATGAAAGTCAAAGGGTCGATACGGCAGTCGACCCGGTATTGCCTTCAGAGTGTTCATCTTTGAACGATACCGTCAATGAAGAGAAAGAGAACGACACCATTCAAATTCTTTTCATCAACACCGACTCCGATGAGCTTAGGGGAAGTACTCCCGCACCTTTACCGCAGGAAGGAAGTTCATCAGAGTCCTATCTGGCCGTCTATTCGGTCCCACCACCAAGCAACCTAGTGGTTTCCTTCGATTGGAATCTACTAGGCAGACCCCGTTTACCAGCCAGTGTACCATTCAGAATTATTGTACAAGCTTACAGAATGGTCATGGTTGGTACCATCATTGATGAAGGGGCTTCTGTGAGTATGCTTTCCTCAATTGTTTGGAAAGTGCTTGGTTCGCCGTTGCTTTTGCCTGAAATGAGAAATCTAACAGGCATCGACAAAGGAATCAGTCAACCTTTAGGGATCCTTCCAAATGTGCCCATAACTTTGAGAAGGAAAATTGTTCACATGAACGTTATGGTAGTTCAAGGACCTTTAGATTACAATCTACTCCTTGGACACGACTATATTTATTGCATGGGAGCCATCATCTCCTCACTCTTTAGAGTAATGTGTTTTCCGCACGAAGGCAGAGTGGGTCAACGCTCATAGACCAAATGTCATTCCCTGGTTCACACATTGCAAAATAGTCAAATGCCATCCCTGAATGGTCTTTCATGCAAGAAATGTCTTCATCGGTCTCCAGTCCGTCCACCTGATGAGCGCGAGTGATTCAGGAAGATGTGACTGAAACCCAGGGGGCATGCACCCTGGTATGCTTCGGCAGGAAAACTCTGGGTATAGGGTAGGTTTCGGCGAAGGATATATGACTAGTCTGATTCCCGTCCGTATAGGAAAAGGGATTAGACTGAATAAGATACCTCTGTTAGAAGGTAGGCCTTTCCCGATAGAACGAATGTTTTGTCTACAAATTGAGAGGTAACCTTGAAACTCTACTTCACTATACCTGGGGGCATGCAAACCTTTCCTCATGCAAGGGAAGAGCGGCTATTTATTTTTTAAATTTGTAGGACCTCTAACCCTTTAAACCCGTAAGGCTAGTCATTTCCTAACTTGCATAAAGAAAGGATCCATGGCAAAGCTTTAGAGATGTAAGCCACTTCAAAATAGCATCCTGAATGAGACATTTCTATCATACGACTGGCGAGCAATGTTGTCGCAGAGTTCAAGCTCGTTAAAAAATAAACTCTCCACGAGCAGTTTTAGTGAATAGTTCATGCTCATTAAAAAATAAACATAAGTCATGAGCAAGTGTTTCTCCCCGCGTTTAAGCTCATTAAAAAATGAATGGGTAAATAACCATTGTGAATTCCTTATCGCCAGCTTTTGAGCCTTGGTCATGTTCTCCCCATCACCTCCACTCTGTTTTTAGCCAATCATTCACCCCCATATGATTGTTTACCCCTTCGAGGAACATCTACAAAGAGTGATTCTGCTAGCCATCCTTGTAACACTGCCATGATTGGAAAATTCCAAACCTTACCTGGAATCAGCTGCTACCCGAAACCATCACTCGTTCATCGAAAACGAGTCTTCTTTAAGATCTTTTCACCTGACTCGTAAAAAATGAAAAGATTGCTCAGCAATTGGCCTCTCTGGCTCATTAAAAAGGCATCGGAAGTGTTATCCCTCCTCTAGATTTTAATCTTTTTGGACCTGAGGGATTATTACACAAAAAGATCAAGCGTTTGTCTTGTTCAGCTCATTAAAACTATCGAAAATTCATCCCTTTTGTATTATTTTACGCTTTTTTTGACTTAAGGGATTATACAACGAAAAAGAACCTTCGGAGTCTTCTTTCTGTTTCTTTCAGACTCTCTGAAATTGAAAGAAACCGAGTTGTCTTTGTCGTTAAACTCGTTAAAACTAATTGCGACAAACTCATCCAACAGGACGAGAACAAGTTTCACTGTCGCTAGGCTCGCTAAAATATAGCGATAGGTTTGCCGAAAGGGAAAATTATAGAACAAGAATATGTTATGCTCCTCAAGCTTGACAAAAATAAAGAGGTACTGGTCAGCAATGACTGGGGAAAATTAGGAAGAAAACAAGAAGAAACTTTATTGGTAGCAAGTCGCTCTTGAACATGACACTTTCCTTCTGCATCCATACCGGGTTGGGTTGTTCCGTTCACTGGTCCTCACCATTGATCCATTACACCATCCATCTCTGGGGTTAACACTACCAATCCATCGTCAGTGTCGCTGATATGTTCAAGAGAAGTCATTCAGACAGTTCACCTGAGTCTCACCCACTACAATACATTCATGCTTCATTCCTTCATGACCGCCACTGTGAATCCCCATATCATCAGTTTGTTTTCACCTACAAAATCATTTACTTTGTTGCGTGTCGTTGATATGGGATTCATTAACGCCCTCCTGTGACAGGTCGCTTCTTGTCGACATCTGCTCATTATCCAAGAAGTTGACTTAGGAACAACCCTTTCAGTACTTCGAAGCTTGCATGCCTCAATGGCAAGGTTCTCACTTTCGGTGATAGGTTTACATCAATGGCCTTCGACCGAGAGATTTTGCGTGGTTTTCGACACCAAGTCCCTTTTTCACACCACGTAGGTTGTACTGGAGTACCTTGAGGGTCATTGTCATTATTGGTGATTTCTCTCGCGCCTGTTAACAGCTTACATCATTGGCTGGTAATCAGGTGATGTCTTTCCGTGTTCGACTCCAAAACATTTTACACATGGATCGACTTGGACTCTGAGTGAAGATTGGCCGAGTTTGAAGACCCCGGATCTAGTTTTATCCATCTGGGCTACGATAAATTTAGGAATGTAAAAAACATCCAGTGTACATCATTGCCGAACAGATGATCATCCAAATCAAAGGATGATGTGTCCATATCATCAGTCTGTCACACAGACGATCATCTGTCCTATTTACATCAAAATGAGTTTATAAAGTTGAGCATGGGAATGCCTGCCTCAACTAGATCATGAAAAAAAAAATGTTCTCAAATAATGTATTGTATTGTATCTTATTACAGGTCGCCTCCCAGCTCAGAAAAACTTCATATCCTTAAAGTAAAGCATTTCACCTGACATCAAAAACGATTAATGACCTCATGCTTTAGGGGGCAACTATTATAGACATTTTTGGGAACTTCAACCCCAATCACAAATGTCCATAAACTGAGGGCTCTTAAGTCCCTAAAAAGGTTTCTTTACTGCCTAAAGGAACAAGGTCAACTGATTACATCATCTCCCAGAAGTTCTCCACTGAAAACTACTCATAAATGGTCAAAACTGGACCATATTGAAAGCTCCATGCAGAGGGTGCGACGCATATCACCTTCCCAATGTACAGGGTGCAATGCATATTGTTTTGCTCCCCTGTAGGGTGCGATGGTTGGGAATGGACAAATGGTAGGGACCAAAATGTGAGGTGGAAGATCATGGAATCTTCCAGAAGCTTCCCCTCTCACACTTGCCACTCCATTTTCGACCAGGGATGAGTAA
>APFE030135307.1:54159-72778 GCA_000404065.3 Pinus taeda
CACCTCCACTCTGTTTTTAGCTGATCATTCACCTCCATATGATTGTTTACCCTTTCGAGGAACATCTACAAAGAGTGATTCTATTAGCCATCCTTGTGACACTGCCATGATTGTAAAATTCCAAACCTTACCTGGAATCAGTTGCTACTCGAAATCATCACTCGTTCCTCGAAAACAAGTTTTCTTTAAGCTCTTTTCAACTGACTCGTAAAATATGAAAAGATTGCCGACCGATTAGCCTCTTCGGCTCGTTAAAGTCATCGGAAGTGATATCCCTCCTCTAGATTTTAATCTTTTTGGACCTGAGGGATTATTACACAAAAATATCGAGCGCTTGTCTTGTTTGGCTCGTTAAAGCTATCAAAAATTCATCCCTTTCGTATTATTTTATGCTTTTTCTGACTTAAGGGATTATATGACGAAAAAGAATCTTTGGAGTCTCCTTTTCGTCCCTTTCAGACTCTCTAAAATTGAAAAGTACCGAGTTATCTTTGTCGTTAACTCGTTAAAACCAAATAGCGACAAACTCGTCCAAATAGACGAGAATGAGTTTCACTGTCGCTAGGCTCGCTAAAATATAGCGACAGGTTCGCCCGAAGGGCGGATTGTAGAACAAGCATATGTTATCCTCCTCAAGCTTCACAAAAATAAAGAGGTACTAGTTAGCAATCACTGGGGAAAATTGGGAAGAAAACTTGAAAAACTTTATTGGTAGCAAGTCGCTCTTGAACATGACACTTTCCTTCCACATCCAAGCCAGGTTGGGTTGTTCCGTTCACTGGTCATCACCATTGGTGCGTCACACCATCCATCTTTGGGGTTAATGCTACCAATCAATCGTCAGTGTCGTCGATATGTTCAAGAGAAGTCATTCAGACAATTCGCCTGTGTCTCACCCACTGCAATACATTCATGCTCCATTCTTTCATGACTGCCACCCTGAACCCTATATCGTCAGATCGTTTTCACCTCCAAAATCATTTGCTTCATTCCTTGTTGTAGATGTTGGATTCATTAAGGCCCTCCTGCGGCGGGTCACTTCTTGTCGACATCAGCTCATTATCCAAGAAGTTGACTTAGGAACAACCGCTTTCAGTACTTTAAAGCTTGCATGCCTCAATGGCAAGTTTCTCACTTTCGGCGACAGGTTTACATCAATGGCCTTTGACCGAGAGATTTTGCGTGGTGTTCGACGCCAAGTCCTTTTTCACACTGTGCGAATTGTACTATAGTACCTTGAGGGTCATTGTCATTATTGGTGATTCCTCTAGTGCCTGTTAACAGCTTACATCATTGGCTAGTAATCAAGCGATGTCTTTCCATGTTTGACTCCAGAACATTTTTCACATGGATCGACTTGTACTCCGAGTGAAGATTGAACGAGTTTTGAAGACCCTGGATTTATTTTTATCCATCCAAGTTGCAATATATTCAGGAATATAAAGACATCAAATGTACATCATTGCCGAACAGATGATCATCCAAATCAAAGGATGATGAGTCCGAATCATCAGTCTGCCACACAAACGATTGTTTGTCCTATGTACATGAAAATGAATTTATAAAGTTGAGGATGGGAAAGCTCGCCTCAGCTAAATCATGAAAAATGTTGTCAAGATAATGTATTGTATTGTATCTTATTACAGGTCGCCTCCCAGCTCGGAAAAACTTCGGATCTTCATGGTAAAGCATTTCACCCGACATCAAAAGATTAACGACCTCATGCCTTAGGGGGTAACTGTTATAGACATTTTTGGGCACTTCAACCCCAATCATAAATGTCCATAAACTAGGGGCTCCTAAGTCCCTAAAAGTGTTGCTTCACTGCCTAAAGGAACAAGGTGAATTGATTACATCATCTCCTAGAATTTCTCCACTAAAAACTGCTCAGAAATGGTCAAAACTAGACCTACCTGAAAACCCATTACAGAGGGTGCGATGCATATCACTTTCCCAGTGTACAAGGTGTGATGCATATTGAATGGCTCCTCTGTAGGGTGTGATGGTCAGGAATGGACAAATGGCAGGGACAAATTGTGAGGTGGAAGATCATGGAATCTTCCAGAAGCTTCCCCTCTGACACTTGCCTCTCTGTTTTCGACCAGGGATGAGTTAAGAGATCATCATTCTCCAAGTGGAATCAAGAACTATCAGAGAGAGGACACTAATAAAGACCTATAAGATGACTCACCCCCCTACAATCATCTTATATATGGATCCTCATCAACAAAGATCCAGAGGGCTGGATCTTGTATCTTGTAGAAGAAGTGCTTATTGGTTTTCTGGTGTAACTTCATAGTGTTGGGTGATCTAAGGCTTTACTTTGAGGTGAAGAAGGGCTTTCCTTGCTGGAGGATGATGCTGGGTCAGAACATATGGTTGTAATCCTCTTGCTACTTTTTGATCTTAATAAAGCTATTCAATTTTTCCTCCATATTCTTGTATGTTTGCTTATATATGCATTTGTATGGTTAACACATATCTGGTCCTGTGTTATTTATGAATATAGATCATTATTCTTCGATAGTAGTATGTTTCTGTGATTTTATAGGTGCTCTTTGAAGCTGGGTAGAGGAAGAAGAAGCGACAAAGCTCTATCAGGAAGGAGAGGAATCAAACAAGAAAATCAAGCGCAAGACTAAGGTTGGTCTCCTTTGTTCCACTCTTATCTATTTTTATAAAGGAAAGCAAAAGTAGACTTTACTTGTTTGTTTCTAAGATAGCTACTAGTCTTAGTGGGAATAGCAGCATCCGAGTGGACACTATTCCCAGTAACAACAAATACATAAGGTGATACTTGGATCTATAACAACATGGTAAGTAAAACTCATTGATGCAAAGATTACCCCTAGAAGTGCTCCAAAACTAGCTTTTGTTCATTGTGCGACACTCCATATGCCAAAAATTGACATTTATTATATGAAGAGAAAATGGAGAAAGACACTTGTGATACATGAACGATAGTGAAAGACATACATGCCATAGTGAATATAACATGAAAACGATAACATTTAAAGTAAAAGAAAGAAAAATCGATAGTTGAAAACATGAAAATGGCACTCACGAAAGCGAAGGTGTGTGAAAGAGAATTTAGAAAACTCACCAAAATGGAAGTACAAACATAGCAAAATGTGAGGTACTATCAATAACAGTGTGCACTGATTGCTAACATGGGTTGAACATTGCACAAACACTATCTTCATGGAATGGGCTATGCTTGTTCAATATTTCTTAAAAGAATGTTCCCATGAACTCATTGCAAACTAAGCATGTGTGAGAAAGTTACTTCAATCAATCAAGAAGTTACCACAAAACAATCGATTGCAAGATCCATAATAGGCTCCAAAATTCAAGTGTAGGTAAAATTTTGATGGTGTTTTCTGCAGTGAAAAATGGTACACGAGGATGTGACACATGCAGAAGTGAGAATAATCAAAAACAGCTGCGACAATAAGAAAACATGAATGTGACACTTGTGAAAGCTAAAGGAACTGAAGGCGACACATTCTATAGAAAAGAGAACACAAAAGCACCACTTGTGGATGTGAAATCATGAAAAAACAACATTCACAAAAGTGAAAGCAACACTAATGAAAAACCAAACCACACAAAAGTGACAGTTGACAAAAACCACCCAAGAGATGATACAATTGCAACAAACAATGAGGGAACTACCAATATTTGGATTTGTGCACTAACTGTCAACAATGATTGCGTAGTCTCTGTCCCTAGGAATTTCGCAATAATTTTATTTAGAGATTTTGAAATGATCATCTGCAAATAATTGCACATAAAATATTCTCAACATCTTCACAATCACTTTTCATTGCCTCTACGAAGATCTTGTCGACAGAGATTATGCATGGCCTCACTTTCTAGAGTGTACTTTGACTACTAGACTTGTTTAAAAGAGGTGCGCTTGTGAATGCATCAAAAGCTAAACATGTGTAAGAAAGTGAATATGAGAGTTAAGAAAAATCAACCAACCATGAATATACTATAAGAAATCAAGGAAAAATATATCATAGGATCATAAGTAGGCCCCAAAATTCAATTGTAGGAAAGTTTTTGAATGTTTTGTCAGAAGGACATCACTTGGTGACACAGTGGTAGAACTCCAACTTCTCTATTTAGGTCTACCTTTGAGCATAGGGTGTATTCTTTCAAGAAGTATTAATTCATCGCATGGATCACTTTTGCTTTCCCATTTTTCTCGGTTATAGGTATAGTCTCCCCTATTCCTTTTCTCGATTTAAAACCTTCACAACGCTTTTTGTATCACAATTTTTTCTATTCAGGAGAATGGTAATATAACTATGATCTTAATGTTATTATATTCTTATCTTTCATCTCTAGTGCTTCTCCACCTTCAGATAGCCCACTCACTACCTCGACGGCTTGACTACAATAACACAAGCATCACTTCACTGCCAGCAGGTGTTTTTAATAGCTTGATAAAGTTTCTTAATTCACCTCTTTGTGCATGAATCCTTTCTCTTCTTTCACCCTTTATTTTATTATTTAGTTAAAATGTGCTTAGTAACTTATTATTTCATTGGGGTAGAAGAGGGATCCTAACTTATTGAGAGGAGGAGAGGTTGACCCTTCAAATACAAGTATATATACCTATGATATTGATATGCTCTTTATCGATTTTCCCCTTTCCCTTCTCTACTTGATTGGGTTAGAAATAAAAAGAACAAAAACCATTTAACTACAAGACAAGTTAGGAATGAGGATCCTGAATAGATACGGGTGTCATGGTCCTCTTGAGAGTTTTCCTTTCGAACAGGTCATATTTTCCATTGAGACATCATTGACCTTAAAGATGTAGATAAAGAAAATGAAGTAGGAAGAAATATTAGCCAAGCGTTGCTCGTCATCACAATTGCCTTTTCAAAACTTTGCCACATTGTCTTTTGAGCTAGACATAAGTAGTTTTCATGCATGGTCTTATTAAAAAAAATATAAAATACAAGTGATGACAAAAATACAAAAGCAAAAGAATAATAAAATGCAAGACTTAAATAAAAGAAACATGTGAGATGGGAAGCAAAAAACAAAGAAACTGCACAAACTAGATGCAGGGATGTAGAGAAAAATGTGGGGTGAAATCAATACAATGGAAATCTAAATACAACCAAACCTACTCCTAATATTACTGGCTAGAAGGTTAGGACTAAGTGAAGTGAAATTTCCAATGTAGCCATCGAATCTTCTCCCAACTTGCAATAAAAAAGGTACAAGCAATTAAAAACAAAATATATAAATGTGAAAAAGTAAAAAATAAACTTGACTATCTTTCAAAAATTGAAGGTCCTTGCTAAAGGCTAACCTAACCAACTTGCATCCTTACCTTTTAGATTTGAACAAGAGTCATACAAACCTCGAAATAATTTTGTGAATGTACCTTCATTTGTGTCTTGATTCTTAGAAAAACCAAGTAATATTGAAACATTTTATTGACAACATAGCTTGCTAAGTTATATCTCTCTAGCCAATCATAAAATTGATCATGAAATACAAAACAATCTTCTTGAAAACTTTGAAATCTATGAGAAAATGAACTTCCAATTAATGGCATGGAATCAGTGGAAGAATATTGTAAGGGAAATTGAATCTTAGAATATTCAATAGGCTTGTCAAGCTCATGAAAGACTGACATAGCCATCAAAAATAACTAAAGTGCTTCAAACACTTGACAAGTTTCCAAATAGTAAGATAATAAACCATAAATATCAATTGATGAAAAACAACTATCAGTTGATATCCTAGAATTATAATCAGATGGATTGATTAAGACATAAGATTCTTGGTCAGTGGACAATAAATATAGATAAGTTTGAACAAATTTTCAAATTATTTGTACAATAGAACCATCTTCCTCATATGTTGAATGTGATCAACCATTTCCTTGTATGTAGTTACAAATTGAATCACCATCACAATAATCGAAAGAATTGAAAATGAATGTCCGTGTAGCAAATAAATGAAACTAGTTTGGATATAATGGGTGAACATATGTATCAGATAGAGGAATTCGATTAACTAAATACCTCAAGCACTCACTAACACTCAAGAGGATATATTCTACCATAATGAAAATGATTAACATCATACCATTCACAAGTATTGTGGCTGAGACCACCCTAGGGCTTTGGGTTTAGAACCGCAACAAAGAAGAGGGAAAACCACAACAAGAAATGTTGAGACAGTCAACCTAAATTCTTATTCTACTGAACTGTGCAGGAGTATCCTTAACTGAATGTCCTACGTTTGGGTAGATCTTGCAGGGTGCAAACCCTCATCTTCTCCCGATGTTCTTGAAACCTGAAAATTATTCAAATGGAACATATACAACAGTAGAAACATAAAGCATGTTCATGATATTAACCTTAAATCATATAAATGAATGACCAATTATACATCAATATAATATTCATAAATGAATTACAACGTAATTTGATGCATAAAAACATTTAATATCAGACATAGAACAACATTCCTTTTATTGAAGTTAGCTACAAGTAAAGTGGAGAAATACGACCTAAGTCCTTCTCTGGCTCCAAGCGGAACCATCCTCTAGATCTGTCCTTTCCTGGCCTTCAACAATCTTCCTCCATCACCAATACAAAGATATCTCAAGCAAGATGAAGGATATCTATAACAAGGAAACAAGGATTTCCTCAATCTTTGGGGAGTACAGGAGGCACAGGCATTCGTCAGACTTGACCAGGGATAATCTCACTATAGTATCAATATATCATCTCTTCCCTTAAGGCCCTCCCTTGGAGGTTTAATTATACTTCTCCAAATTAGTTTTTTTTCAGTTGGGAAATAGTTGGGCCACGAGCAATAGGAGGTGAGTAACAGGTAAAACCTGTGAACTCCGCCCGAAATTAAGGAAATTTATTTTTTTAAAGTTTTTTAACATATGTACACGGGTTAGGTATCTACTGACCCGCATGTACATACTTTTATTAGAGGGAAAAGTAGCATATAGGGAATAAAAAACTCTTTCTTAGATTTTGGACCATGTCCGAAAGGAAGGGTTGCCCTAGGCCACAATTAGAGCATCAGATCTACCAAGAGTGGTCAATGGTGCTATAATAGATGCCCCCTAATATATGAGATCATAAGGGGTACATGATGGCTAAAATGTATTAAGTGTATAGAAGCAATCATGCCAAGACCAAGGAGGAGTTCACCAGAATTCAGCCTACCAAGCCATTGAAAGAGATCAGAAAGAAACTGCTGTCTGAGGTGGGCATACCCATGCTCAGAAATAGTAAAGCATGTTTGCATGTTAAGTACAAAAGTGGATCCAATATGCATACAAGTATAAAGGAACTAAAAATACATAATGGATCATTTGATAATAATCAAGAAAGTACATGTCTGAATATCGCATATAAAGAGCTGATCAATGATGTTGAAGTATGAAGTCGATCACTAAAGTCAATAAATTGATCCAAATAGTACAAAGTGAACATGATGGAATAAATGGTACTACACTACAACTCGGGTACCAACATATAATATGTCATTGTAAGGAACTATAACATATAAGGTGGATTGTGTCAACTAGCAGAAATAGGAGCAACTGACAAGTGAACCAAGACATGCTGATGCAAACTCAAGGTCTTGACCAACCGCCGTGGTACATTTCTACATAATGGGAATGAATGATCTAAAGTTGACCACGTGAGAAATTGTTTGATTATCAGTCACTGATGTATACCATTAACAAATGTGAGGCTACTCACCAATAATGATGATGAGAGTGAAGGTACCCAGTACAATCCAAGTGTGAATAAATGAGTTGTAGTCGAACACATTAAAGAATCTATAAATCAGGAGACAATGTTGTTTTCCCACTATCGATAGTGAAGGAATTTTCCACTAATGACTGAAAACCCTAAGGTACTGCCAAATGGACTCTAGATCTATTTCCCAAAGAAATGAGTTGAAGTCGATGGGAAAAGATCTGCTAGAAGGAAGGCATTAAGGCACCCTTCATTAATCTAGTGTTAGTGTAACCCGTAGGCCAATAATGTGGAAGGAATTAGATGAACAAAGATGTAGTAACCTAACCGAAGCACGTTTTTGGCGTACACAAGATGTGGCTAGCGCACGATATAAAACCTCTGAACCAACCAATAATGAAAGCTGACACAGAGGTGAGGAATCCAGCTATAGGGTAAAATGGAAACCAAGGCACTGCATGAATCCCAATGTGTGATAATGAAAGTTGATGTCGAACACAAGGGAAACCACTCAGTCAAAGACCCATGATATTGATTGATGTTGAGCACAAGGTGACCTATCAATAATGAAAATAGGGCCAAGGTGTGGCTCTAGATCTTCCCTCAGAGCAATTTGTCGTAGTCAATGGAGACCTTCTCAAACCGGCATGAGAAAAGGACCAATAAAACTAATGTGATAACGAACATGACGCTGACAACTAGGGATGTTTGACTGAAAGATAGGTCAAGAGACATCATAGAGAGGCTGACTCGGGTTTACTTCCCTTGAACAAAAGCACGACTCAATTGTGATTATATGGAAGCATATGATAACTTTGGATAAGTTTGTCATGCAGGAGGCATAAGCACACTCTCTATATGATTGGAAGAGGTAACCAATTAGAGGAGTACTAACTCAATAACAAGGTTAAAGATCTCCTAAGTCAAAATAAAGCCCATCCCGATGGAGGAAAGACTTATTTTGGAGTGCTTTGTTCGAGGGTGACACAATTGACTCTGGCTGCCATCAAATATGGAAATAATGTTATGTTCCTGCTCTTTTTAGAATATATAATTTTTTTGTATTTTTCTTTTATATGAAGCTTGAAAAAGAATAAAAGAATGCTATAGTATAGTGGAAAGAACGCGTATCGAAAAAACAGATGTTCCAGTTCCTGGGAGGGGAACATTCCTATGCTCAATGCAAGGAGACGAAACTGGTCAAGGACACTCAAAGGAATGTTCTTTGTAGAAGACATGGTCGAAAAAGTGGCTTAAACATGAGTCCAAGTGAAGCCGACTCAAGGCCAAAAGGTGCAAATAGTCAATATGAAATGCAATGGTACAACTCAACACAAAGGAGCCTCTAGGGTATAAGGCCAAAAAGTAGCGCAAAAGAATGAGAATGAGTCTTCAATGCACAAGTCATGGTGGGACTGAAGAGGACTACTGAGCCTACTTAATATAGTAGCATGGGAAACCAATGTCAGCAAGGATCTAACTAAGATTCCCATGTAAATGTTGGCTCTACCATCGCATCATGAATTTTAAAGTCAGTGAGTGAAAATGGTTTGTGAACCAATACACGATGGGGTCGACCCTATGGCTATCATATCACAGTATGGAGGCTAGTATGAAAAATGCAGCGGAAAGTGGTATTCCCTAACCTATGTGCCCATAAGAAAAAAATACCTACCATGATTGGTCTGTAGTCATGGGACCAAAATTATTTCTCGAAGAATTCTCCAGAAGTTCCTGTAAATACAACCAATTCTCGACACTCCAAGCCAAAAGGTCAAAAAGTCCATAAGATAAAAATTAACTTTTGAAAAAATTATTTTTATTTCTCAACTTATATAAAGACTTTTGGACTACCAGTTTTGTCATTTGTGTTTTGAGAAAGGAGTTGTGGATACAAACTCAAATAGGCTTCCTTTGACCAATTGGACCATTCAAACCGTTCCAAAACTTCCAAGTAACCCTTATATCATGCCTTTAATTATTTGTGATACCTTTTAGATGTTTTTTTCCAAGTTTTGAGTGTAGGAAAATATGTCAAGAATTTCAACTCTATGTACATGTGGGTTGAATATAGTTAATTCATGTATATGAGGGCCCCACAGGCAACTGTGTAAAAAGGCAACCCACGTGTGCACGAGTAAAAAAATTGAAACATAAATCTAATGGTTTGAAACATCTTTTTTGGGCAAGATGACCATCACTTGGGGAGAAAGGGAGCATAGTGCTATTGATAACCAAGTACTCAAGGATAAAAATGCCTTGGATGTTTTAAGAGGCTGTGGCTTGCTAAAATTCTTTAAAATACAAAATATTAAAGCTAACACATGATTGCTTGAGTTGCTGATACATTATTGGAGTGCAGATAATGATGCATTCATGATCAATCAGATGCCCCTAAGGATCGAGATCGAAGATATTTACTTCATTACCAGTATTTCTCGAAGGGGAGAGGTACTGTATTCTATTGGCAGGACGAGGGGTAGTCTTAGTGTAGAAGACTGCGTCCATATATATTGTCCCGATCATCCTGAAAAGATTGGAAGTCGGATTCCAATCAAGCACGTAGGGAGATTGTCCTTGAAAATTCTAATATTTACCATTGTTAGGGTAAATGGTTCTTCTACTTTACATCAGGCCTCACAAATATACATGAGCCTAGCAGTGGTATGTCTCACTACTATGTTTGATTGGTGCACACCTCTTCTGACTAGTATGAAGAACCAACTGACCTCCATTCGGAAGGGTCAAACAAGATTTTTGGGTATGGCACAATCATATGCTCATTCCTCTTTGAGAAAGTACCTAGGCTTTGACCCAAGGTATTATCAACTATCAGTAGCCTGAGGGATCCACGAATGGATAGATGGGCTGACCTGATAAAATACCTAGGGGGTGGTGATGTCCCTAGGATGACTTTCAATGACAAATTTTTCACATGGGGGGATCAACATGTCATCACAATCAATGACTATCCCTATGCCGAGATGGATTTCTAAGGAGATATAGATTTATTATTACCATTGAATGTAGCATGGTGCACCATAGGTAACAATTTTTTAATTTTTTAATTTCTTAAGATTTTTTTGGGTTTTTAATATAAATGAACTTAAAAATATTTTTGATGGGACAAGGCACTTACAACATATTTTGATCATGTTTCAGATGTGAAACTGGTGATACCTGATGGATTTCCCCGACATAGGCGTCATGGAAGATATGCCAAAGGGGATGCAACTGAGACGAAGAGAGTTCTCCATGCAGTCCAAAGGAACTTGGTGAGACTGACTCACCAAGTACCCATGATAGCCATAGAGGACTTGCCCGAGGAGATGTAACATTGTGTGGTAGGAGTACCATGGGACTGGGTACAACTCTTCCGGTGTATGGCCAATGCTGTTGTTTATTTTTTAACTACTCATCCTGATCTCGCTAGATAAATGATTAGATTCTTTTTATGATTAGACATCATCATGGGCATAAACCCAAATTTTGTAGGGTATTTTGTCCCAAATTTTGTATATTATTTAAGACATAACACTCTATCTATTTACATGTGATTTTATGATGATAATATATACAGATGATACTTCAATTATTTTTGATGTTTTTTAATTTGATGAATAATTTATATGCTAGTCCAATGCTTGATTAGAAATAGAATTAGCTAAGGAATTTTCTGGTCGTGGAATGTGAACATATGGGATATAAATAAATGATCATTGCAACAATCACGCTCTCAGAAATTGTGATACAAATAGGGATCTCCTACCCAATAAATGTTATTCAACTAAGATACCACCAGTGGTGAGTCTAAATAAACCACTAACGAATCAATATCAAAAGATATCGCTTCGGATAGAAAACTAATAACAAAAGTATATTCAGCAATATTATTTGAAGTAAGACTGATACATACTTCTCTCGAAACCATCAACTAACCAGATGGATAATAAATCACCCAAGCCATGGAAGCAAGGTTCCAGGTATGCCTACTTGCACCATCAATGAATCCTAGATATACTGAATCATCCATCAATACCTGCTAAAGCAGATAAAAAATATCGACATCAGTAAAACGGATAAATAGATATGTACAAACATATAATATATACAAACAACTAAGTGCTCGGTCGAAGCCTATGCAAAGTACTTCTTAAGGTAGAGCCCACTTCTGGGCTCTGCCAACTTGTTTCCTTAAAATTAAATTAATTCATAAGCTCCCTTTTTCAAAACTCGCTTGACTCTAAAGGAACATTACCACATAGACTTAAACTTGCCTACCCCCAAGGTGTCTTTGTCTTAATCGTAGACTAGGACAAGGTCACCTTCAAAAAAAATTCTAGGATGGATGGCTTTATCGTATTGAGTTTTAACCCTCTTTCTATGGGATTTGTTTATTGTGGTGGCATCTCGACACTGCTCATCAAGATGCTCCAATTGAACGAGGAGCTCCTCGAGACTAGAAGTCTATAGAAGAAGCTCAACAACTAGCTTAAGGGAAGGAATTTCACATTCAAGAAGAAAGATATATTACAACCTGTAAACCAGTTGAAAAGGAGTAATGCCAATGGTAATCTTAACTGACATTCAGTATGCCCAAAGTGTTGGGTACAACTTTATGTGCTAGTTGGATCTAGCTTTGTCAATCGTCCTTTGCAGGATGAATATAAGGGATTTGTTCATGGCTTCAACCTGCCCATTGGCCCGAGGATAATACGAAGATGAATTCTCCTGCTGAAAACCCAACTTGAGAGACAATACATACATCATTTGATTTTTGAAATGATTTCCATGATCAGTGACAATCTCTTTAGGGATACCAAGTCATGAAATAACTTAATTGAAGAGAAACAAGGCCATTGTTTCATTGTCATTTTTAAAAGTAGGCATGGCCTCAACCCACTTCATAAAGTAGTTTATGACTACAATGATATACTTGGAATTTCCTATCAAATGCGGATTACAAGTAGTAAAATCAATGCCCCACTTCGTGAAAGGACCGACGGTGATAACAAGGAAAATTGGAGTTGGATGTGCGCACATTTTCCAAGTATAGACTTGACAAAGATGGCATATTTTGACTACTTCAATACAATCTTTGAAAATCGAAGGCAAAAAGTAACTTGCTCACAAAAATTTTTAGGCTATTGCAAGCCCAGATAGATGACTGCCACAAGCTCCATTGTGACAATCATTAAGAACTGACTTAGCTTCTTCCAAAGTTAAACAACGCCTAAGGATTGAATCAATCCCACGAAGATATAATGTGTCACCTATAATAACATAATTCTTAGCGAGGTGACACAACTTGTTATGCTCATCTTTGGAAAAAGCGGGTGAAACTTCGAAGTCTCGAGATATATAATGATATCTGCATACTGAGGATATTATGAAGAAATAAGAAATAAATGTTCATTGAGAAAATTTTCCTCATGAATAATTTCTTCTTCACAAGGAAGCTCTAATATCAACTCTAAAAACACCAGATATTTCTTAGATTTAGTCGACATGAATTTGAGATCGAATTCTTGTAAAATGAAAATCCATCTATTATATTTTCCCCCAATCACTTGCCTACAAAGAACAAACTGAAATGGATTGATGGCTACTAAGACAAATGTTTTTCGAAGAATAATGTAATGTCGAAGCCGCTTGATAACATGGACAGCTACGAAAGCCAATTTCTCGATGGAACAATAGCATAGTTCAGGGCCTACCAAGCCTTGACTTAGATAGTAGACTACATGCTCAGATAAGGCATCATCTTCCTGAACCAGAACCATATCGATGGTTGATTCTGCTGTAGCGAGATACAAAAGGAAATCTTTGCTATAATCAAGTGTACTCAAAAATGGAGTAGAGGTTAAGGCTTTTTTCAAAGCATCAAAAGATCATTGCGCAAAATCATTCCATAAAAATGGGACTCCTTTCTTAAGCAAATGCATAAATCATTTTGTGATCTCGACATAATTGGCTATGAAGCTCCTCAAGGAATTTTCCTTTCCTTGGAGACATTGAAGTTGACATATGGAAGACAGGGGGAGGCAACTGAAGTATTGCCTCATCCTTGGAGGGATCAAAATGAATCACCTCCGTTGATACGATGAATCGTAACAACCGACCTGATGTGACTGCGAAAATGCACTTATTCAGATTCAACCGAATTTTATAAAAATGACATCTCTCAAAAACCAACCGAAGATGCTTAGGATGATTAATTCTCTTTCGAGAACAAGTAGCTAAATCATCCATATATGCTTTGTTAACATGTTTGATGTCATCAAAAGTGTAATACATGGCTCGCTGAAAAGTGGCTCCAACATTTTTGAGGCCAAAAGGCATCTTTTTGTATGCAAATGTACCCCAAGGACAAATAAAGGCTATATTTTGCTGATCTTTTGGATGGATAGTAATTTGATTGTAACCAGAGAATCCATCCATGAATGAAAAAAATTCATTACCTGCACATTCATCAATAATTTGATCAATAAAGGACATGGGGTAATTATCTTTACGGCAAGCCTTATTTAGATCCCTAAAGTCAATACATACTCAAATTGTTCCTTGCTTTTTATCTACAGGGACTGGATTAGAGACCCAATTTGTTAGAGGAACAGGGTATATAAAGCCCGCCTTGAGTAGATTTTCAACTTCAGCTTTAATAGTTGCTGCTTCTCTAGGATTGACTAGTCAAATTTTTTTCTGAATAGGTTTAGCATTTTCTTATGTCTTGATCTCATGTTGGACTATAGATGGACCAATTCCAGACAATTCCTCATAAGAACAAGTGAACACATCATGAAACTCTTTGAAGAGATTGGTATAAATTTGAATTTCTTCAAGGGAACAGTCAGCTCCGATGAAGACATTTTTTATTATGTTAGGATTCCTAGAGATGTTCACCGGTATATTTTGTAAGATGACATACATGTTACCTTCAACAGAAAACTGTGCTGGGGACAAAGGGTTTAAAACTGTATGAACATTACTAGTCGAAGGACTAGACAAACTTGACTCAATTTCTCGCAAATGAGGGAGGAAATATGAACAATGATGTAAATCATCCCATTGTCTATCAACACTCGTCATTGCTTCAAGAATTGCTTCCTCAGATGGCAAATGTATCTAATCAATCCTGAGATGAAGTTGAATCGAAGGTCTAGGCCAAAGCCACATCTCCATCTAACTCCTCAAGTGAGAAAGGAGTAGGATGGGAGTCTATAGAGCTAACAATAGACTGATAAGGAATTTCCATTGTAGACATAGGACATTCCATTCCACATACCTGTCCTCCATCTAATGTGGTGGTAGATGAGGGTAAAGGCCAAGGATCTGAAGAGTAATGAGTTCGAAAGAACTCTCTTCGAGAAGGTCCCTTGGGGGAAATGGCATTGATTCTAGTTGGAGTAGGAAGATCAAAAATACCCATTAAAGAAGAGTACATTCCAACTCCTAAATTCTCAATAGGTTGCTTGGGATTGTCCACTAATGGAATAATAGAGTCAGAAGATGCGTGGGAGTCACCCAGAGAATAATCCATCTGATCCACTTTTACAATCCTTCCCTCATGAGGAAAACAAAGGATGTGAAATAATCATGAAACTATGGCATCCATATCATATATCCAATTCCTACCTAAGAGGAGGTTGTAATCCAGGCTGGCATCGACTATTTATACCTCAATATTTACTACCTTTCCCCCAACATAGATGGGAAAGGCCGGAATAATCTTGTGCGGCCTATGAGAATGCCTATCAAATGTCATCAATAAAGTCAGTGAAGGAATAGCTTGAGGTGATCCGATGGCCTTCCAACATGACATGGACATCACACATGTGGAAGATCCCTCATCTATAACGGTTCGAAAGATGTTATTCTTTTGATATGTAGACTTTATCTGGAAAGCCATATGATGGGGAAGTCTCTTTTTGATGTTTGACATATCAAAAGTGAGCGTAAGAGAATTTTTTGGATCTATTGCTCCGATTGTCGAGAGAAAAGCACTCCTCTAAGCAGGGCACGACTGGAGTACCTCTAACCCTGACATAGCACAAGGACTCTAAGCTATATCTTCTACAATCGAATAGTTTTGGGCTACCCTAGAATTAGGGTTGATGGTCGAGTTCTTTGCAAAGACTTTTGGGGTCTGAGGTATAGGTTCAACAAAGGTCCTCTCAATATGGAGCAGTTCTGAGGCATCCAAAGCATACTTAGCCTTATATGATTCTGATTCACCATAATCACATGATCACGTAGCAACATTGATATGCAAGCTCATCATGAAGATATTTGATGAATTATCCCCTTCTTAGTTTCCCCCTGTGGGGGTATCATCATTCTTGTTCGCACCAGCAAGTAATGGTTGCCCTTGGGGAAAAGGGTTATTGAGAACAACCTGGGAGCTAGAAGACCCTTGCTGCACTAATAATAATTGAGTGCCTTGGATCTTAGGGCAGAGATGAGTCAAATGATATCCATTGCATAACTTGCATGGAAATTTTACCTTTTCCTTGGACCTTTTTCTACCCTCTCCGGTATCATTGTTGGGTTTGTTTGCATTGCCCTTCCCATCCTGGTTCTTCTTCCTACCTTTTCCTTTCTTCCTCCCATCAGATTGTTGGTTTCCATTGGGGTTACAAGTTTGGGCGGCGTTTATAGACATAGGTTGAGAGGGTGTAGATACAGATGATGATTCCTGCATAGAGGAAGCAGTTTGAAAAGACAACTTCTGTAATTGATTCAGCAGGTTAACCGTGTTAACATCAATTGATCCGACTAACTCGTCATCGTGGGGACCTGGTTTCAGTTTGGCTATATCCACCTTAGATCTAGGAGTGTCAGGTAGAATTTTTTGAAGAAACCCATAATGAGAATAGATCAGTTCTAATTGTTGGGCTCTCAAAATAGTCTGCTCTTCAGTGAAAGCACCAGAGAGGGACACATCCTTAGAGACCTTAGGTTGTATTGATTTAATAAACCATTCAAGACAGAATTATTGTGGGATATTTACTTTAATGAGCCTCTTCCTTCACCTCCATTCCTGGATATGATCTGAAATGTGTGTTACCTGATCCTATTGGAAATTAGCCAGAAGCTGAGTTCTGGCATCATATCAGACAAGCAATTGGAAATGGTTTAAAAAGATAGTAGCCAAATCACTGAAAGAAGTGAAGATGCCCCCTTGAAATTCTATGTACCACTTAACTGCATTTCTAGTTAGGCTTCATTGAAATAATCTCAACTTGATTAAATCATCTATCGGGGAGTTGGATGAACACCATAAGTGGAAAGTGGTTACGTGGTCACCCGAATCTTCACCAGCCTTCCCCTCGAATTTTGGTATATCGGAGGGAAGTTTGGTTGGGACCGGAGGCCAAAATAGATTATACTGTTATGAAAACAGATCACAGAAAGATAGAAAAGATAGATCAACACCTTAGAAGCAAACCTCTTTGAGGGGGCAACCTCCTTTACATTATACAAATGAACAATTCTATAGATAGGAGTCTAAGGGGTCATAACATAATTAGAGCCGACATAATAATAATAATGTAAGGGCACAATAATAACAATATGGCGACTACATGGGCACAACAATATAATAAGGGGGTTGTCCTAGTAACAATAAGGGGTTACACTAGTAGTATAGGGACCTACCATGCCCCTCTCCTTCAAAAAGTGTTTTCCTCAATGCTTGAGTAGTTCTTGATGCTTCTATATAATATTCTTGTCCTCAGCAAGTAAGTTCTTCCACTTGATGATATAATCTTAAATTAATTGATTTCGTAGCTATCAGATTCTTGTTTATGTGACTCCTCCTGGTTCCAATATGATTTTTCCTTCCTCGTCAATTTCTGGAAAAAGTCTTTGAACTGGGATCTTCTGCAAATTTTGAATGAGCGGCCACACTTCTTTTTCCTTCTTCCATTCATCCCTTGTTTCATTTATCCAATCTAGTTGGATAATATAAATAACAAAAAACAATGCTTCCAAATCCTCATCCTTTCTTGAGAGTGCATCCGCAACAACATTTTTCTTCCCTTTTTTGTAGATGATTTCAAAGTCATAACCCAACATATTTGTGACCCATTTTTTCTCACCTTCTAAAGCTAATTTTTGTTCTAAAAAGTATTTAAGGCTATCATGATCCATTTTTAACTTGAAGTGTCTTCCCATTAGGTAAGGTCGTCATTTCCTAAGTGCATGTAGTATTGCCAACATTTCCTTCTCATAAATAGCTTGCTTAAGATGTAGCTGTAAAAATACCCAATCACCTACATCAAAACTTCTTTCACTGTGATTTTGGTTTTCCACATTTTTTCATTTGATTCTATGCCAAAGTGGCCTTATCCTTTAAAAGTTGGAGAACTTGTTGTTGATGCTCGATGTGATCTTTCATTGCTTGAATATTTTTCCTCTTGATATGTCCTTCTATCTTGAGAGTTTTATGAGTGGTAATTTCTTCCAATGCATTACAAGATATGGTCAGATTCATTTCTTGATGCTCGATGTGATCTTTCACTTCTTGAACATTTTCTTCTTGATATGTCCTTCTATCTTGATAGTTTGAGGAGTGGTAATTCCAGCCAATTCATTACAAGATATTGTCAGATTCATTTCTTCTTTCTCGATGTGATTTTTCACTTCTTGAACCTTATTCTTCTTGATATGTCCTTCTATCTTGAGAGTTTGAGGAGTGGTAATTCTTGCCAACGCTTTACAAGATATGGTGGGATTCATTTCTTCTTTCTCTGGGGTTGGGTCCTGGCATATATCCTCTTCTTTTGATGTTTATTGATCCTTTTCTTCCTCCTCTTCATACCCTATGTAAAATAATTTATTCTCAGCACACT
>APFE030135313.1:0-15800 GCA_000404065.3 Pinus taeda
CACTAAAAGTTTTGGAATTTTATATAATGTCTCAGAACATTCAGATTTGGTTGGATACACTTATAGCGATTGGGCTGGAAGTGTTGATGATCGGAAAAGCACTTCTGGTTATGTTTTTCACATGGGTTCAGGAGCCATTTCATGGGCTTCTAAGAAGCAGCCCATTATAGCATTGTCTACAGCAGAGCCTGAATATGTGGCAGCTACAACAGCAGCATGCCAAGCAGTTTGGATGAGAAGGATGTTGAGGAGCTTAGGCCGAGAGTAGGCAAAAGCGACAGTGATTTTTTGTGACAATAGCTCAGCTATTGCATTGTCAAAGAATTCAGTGTTTCACAAGAGAATGAAACACATTGATACAAGGTTTCACTACATCAAAGAATTGGTGAACAATGGAGAAATTGTCCTAGAACATTGCACGACTCACGAACAGGTTGCAGACATTTTGACAAAGCCATTGGATCAGAAAATCTTTGAATTCTTGAGGAAATGTTTGGGTATGATTGAATGCCCAGCAGTTGAAATTAAAGGGGAGTGTTGGAATGTTAACTCCAACTGCCATGCAGGAGCAGCGATGGCATCAAACTTAAATTCGCGTCGGGAGATCCCATCAGCGCAGGCAGGCAGTTCAGCGATTTAGTGATGTGCGAACAGCCGATATCACATCGGCGAAATGGAAGTGGAGACTCATAAAGTTTTGTTTGTTATTTGCGATGTGCGATCGCCGATATCGCTATCGGCGGAAACCAAATGGGCAGCCTTTACCATGAGATATGTTGCGACCCGATATCCCGGACCCGATGGGTATTCAACATTTTGTTTAAAGTTATTTCAGTTCCGGCAGTGGCTTGTTTTATGTTTTTTTTATGTTTTTATGCATATACTAAAATATGTTATATCGGAGGTATCGACAGAGATTGTGATCGGGAGTTCGCAATCGGGGAAACCATGGGTGCACACTTTTGCATATGTGTGTGCCATGTAATGAAGTCCGGACCCGATGGATTTCTAAAACCATATTGTATAATGGTTGAAGTAAAGGGCTGGAAACTAAATTCAACGTGAAGTAAAAGTTACATTGCCGTAAGTTTTCTCAGTAAACACTAAATGCAATTTACTGTGAATTGGTAAGTTTAAGTGAAGTTTTTAAGTTTGCGGAGTATGGGCACCAGTAAAAGCCAGTAAGACCATTTAATTTTTAATGTCTTTCTTTTACGGAAGTATGGCAATGTAAGTAACCTCTACTGTAGTCATATAGGTATGTAATTTTTTTTTTGGAAAATGAATGTAATGAAAGGGAGGCACAGCAGTGCGTATGAGTTGTTCTGTGTATGTAAAAGGATACACGCTGAAGCGTGAAAAATTATCCATATGTAATTCTTACACAGAGTTGAATTATTATTGGTGAATCCCTCTGTGAGAGAGTAAGAGTAATAGCAATCTTTTAATGAATAGAAATCCTTGGTGTGTGTATGCAAACTCTGTCCTCTGTACTCAGATTTTTTTTATGTTTCTGCTGTGTTAAAATTCCTGTGGAAAAAGGAAAACAGAGCATTGTCTCTATGTGTGAATTTTTATTGTTGTTTTTGGGATTTTACCAAAAAAATCCTCAACAGATTGAACCAGCCTGCCTTCCTGTTGCAGAATATACTTCTTGAATTCTGGGTCGACAGACACAACCATTCGAGATCTTCCAAACAAATTTGTTCTGAATATCTTCCCATACCTGCGCAGTTCGCGTGCACAGAATTCACATATTGTATTTGATTTATAAAATACGCGCCCATGTTAAAATTAACAGTACTTTAGCTCTCGCCCTTGAACGTTAAAATTAAGAGTACCTTAGCTCTCGATCTTGAACGTTAAAATTAACAGTACCTTAGCACTCGATCTTCAACGTTAAAATTAAAGAATGCATTAAAGAATTTAAAGAATGCTTGAAGAATGCATAGATTTTCTAAAGAATTAACAATACGTTAGCTTTCGATCTTGAACGTTAAAATTAACAGTACCTTAGCACTGGATCTTCAACGTTAAAATTAAAGAATAAATTAAAGAATTTAAAGAATGCATAGCCTTTCTAAAGAATTAACAATACGTTAGCTTTCGACCTTGAACGTTAAAATTAACAGTACCTTAGCACTGGATCTTCAACGTTAAAATTAAAGAATAAATTAAAGAATTTAAAGAATGCATAGGTTTTCTAAAGAATGCTTGAAGAATGCATAGATTTTCTAAAGAATTAACAGTAGGTCTTGAATGAATTGGCGTGGTTGAGAAATGGAATTAATCCCTCGCATGAAGCTCAAAGTCTCTCCAATCAATGGCCACCCACTGGAACCGGGAGGCAAATTGTAGCCTCTACTGTCCTCCCTCCACACTATTCTGTAGAGTTGAAGCAGTAACATCGTCAGAACGAAACAGACGAAGCCCACCAGCCATGAATATGTGACAGTTTCCGCCATTATCCCCAATTCAATGCTTTCCTCGGAGCACAACTATCCCCTCGCTTACTTTGAATCCTATAAATGGGCTTATCAATGGGCTTATCAAGTAATATAAGCTACTGGTCTCTACTGCCCCCTACAATTCCGTATTTGGCGTAGGATTCCAAATGTTTTTGTCCACTTCTGATCAACCACTTGCAAATGGTTCCAGTTTGATGGTTACATTGCGTTGGTGTGCTATCGTTTTCTACTTTATGCCAGAATTTCAAATGTACCGTTTTCTACTTTATGCCAGAATTTCAAAATGTACCGATTTCTACTTTACGCCAGAATTTCAAAATGTACTCCAGAATTTCAAACTTCTGTAAATTGGTCGGTAAACTTAACTCTCAATGTGAAATCTATGTAAATTGGTCGGTAAACTTCACTCTCAAATTAAATGGTTAGTACACGTTTAATTTAATGTGTCCAAAGAGTTTCACACCCTCGACTAATTTCATGATATCTCCGCATATGGAACATAAATTTTCTTATATCCATGATTTCGTCGATCTCAACATATTTTTGGAGATATTTTAATATATTATTTTGTAATTTTTTTTATTTATTTTCTGATAGTTTTTGTATTTTTTTTGGAAAAATTATAATTTTTTTTTAATTTTAATTAATCTTCTGGAAAACATGGTCGAAGTGTTATTATATATATTTGAGATTTGAGGTTTTATGGATTAAAATATGGTTTTATAACATTTTAGTATGTATTTTTTCCAATTCTACTAGTGTCAATTGAGTTTGCAATTTTTTCAAAACTTATTGATTTTTTGCTTTCTCTATACTTGATGTCATATGTTCAATTCATCAAATATAATTCTAAGACTTGTAGCTAACTTATTTCTATGTCTCTTGAAATCTCTGAATATTTCATAATTTGAGGATTTTTACTTAACAACATATAGTAAAAATACCACACTATTTAAGGATTGTTCACAAACCCTAACTTCACAAACACATCTTTCAACATATTAGAAAAGAATAGACTTACAACAACCAATTTTGTAGAATTATTTATTTTAAAGCTAATCGCAAAACTTGAACAATCGAAGAATTCATATATATATATATAGAGAGAGAGACTTTATAACAATATTTAAACTCATGTTAGGATAACTCAATTACACAATTACTCTATTCTTCATATATTTCAAAAGATAATGGAATTTAAAGACAACTTTCTTTAACCATTGGACTAGATCTAGACTAAAGTGCATGCAAGTCACAAAAAAATGTGGGAGACAATTGCATGAATATTTTCATGCCTCTCCAATAATTGAAATAATTTCGCTGTTCTTTTCTTTTTGTGGGAAAAAACTGGTATATAGAAGTCTTATTGTGTGATGGTTCTTATTTCTATGAATATTATTGTATCAAGAAGCAACTAGTTTATGGAAGGTTCTTATTTTTATGAATATTATTGTATCAAGAAGCAACTAGTTTATGGAAGCTCATGGACACTATTTTTTTTTCTTTAATATAATTATCATATATTTATTTAATCTTCATTATGTCATGAAAAAATTAAAGTTTTTTTCCTACTAAAAGAAGAAAAAAAATGATATTGAAAATTATTAATGTTAAATGATAAAGAGAAAATCTCCTTAAATGAGAATTAACGTTACCCAATAAATAACCGAAAAAATATAGTAGATGAGCAACTGTTATTAAGAAAACCACTTCATACATGTGTTGAAATATAAAAAAAGATATTTAGATATTTCATAAATTTTATATTTTAACTTGATATCTAATTATATGGTAAAAATAAAGAAAATGAATTCTAGCTAATTTTGTTATTTTTAACTTGATATCTAATTATATGCGAAAAAGAAAGAAAATGATTTCTAACTAATTTTATTATTTTTATAATATATGTACCCGATTCTATATTAAATAATATTATTAAATTTAGGTTTTATATTATAAATAATACTATTAAATTTAGAGTTGATACTTATTTATGAGAGAACTTAGTTAAAATCATCTCATTATTAAACCTACAACCTTGTGAGGGTGCTCGCTCAATGTGGTGGCGAAAGTTTACGAGGGAACTTGGTTAGAATAATCTTATTATTAACCTTATACTTTTTTAAAACTGATTAAGGGGATAAGGGAAACAAGGCTATTTAATGGTTTAAATAAGATAATGATCTCTATGGTTGTTGTAGTGAGTTAAGGTGGTGGTATTGATAATATTTATAGTAAATTGAAGTAATTTTATATAAGATATAATTGAATGAAGTTATGGAAAAATGTGAATATTATAGTGATATGTAATATGTGTTAATTTATTTGAAACAGTTTAATTGTTGTTATTATATAGTACAACATAAAAGAAGCATAATTAAAAATATACCATTATATGAAAATCAATACTTTTGATATATATCTAAATAAGAGAAAAAAGTAACTCATTAGCCAAGTGATTCTTATATTCATCATACAAAATTTAGATTAAAATAGTGATAAATACAAATAAAGAATAATACCTATGTAAGATATAATTGAATTATGCTATGGAAAATGTAAATACTAGAGTGATATGTAATATCAATTAATTTATTTGAAACATTTTTATTGTTTATACAACATAGTGCAACATAAAAGAAGCATAATTAAAAACTTATCATTATATTGAAATTAACACACTTAGATATATGCTTAAATAAGAGGAAGAATTAACTCATTAGTGAAGTGATTCTTAAATTTGTCATGCAAGATTTGAATTAAAAGTGATAACTATAAATAAAGAATAATACCTATATTATGTCAGGTACAAATTACAAAAAATGTAGAAACCTAATTCATATAAGCATCTAAAAACAAGAACTAAAAACATTATTTTCTTAATCATTTTAATAAAAATTAAAAACAATCTAAAAATAGAAATATTTAAATTATTCATTAAATTTATTACTACTTAACTTTATTAACAAATCACAATTTGGTCCTCTAAACCTATTATATGAAATTATCATATGCAAATTATCTTTTCCCAAATGTGCTTACGTTTAATAAATATTTTAATGGTATTGCTAAACCAAAGCCAAATGAATTTTTGAAGAATAAATTTAGGCTTTTCTATCAAATCAACTGCTTAAATTAATTAATTATATATAGTAAGCTAAAGTGGTGGTATTAATAACCTTAGTAATATATTTTAAGTAATTTTATGTAATATATAATTGGATGAAATTATTGAAAAATGTAAATACATAATAGATATTTAATATTAATTTATTTATTAAAAAAAAAATATTGTTTATACAATATAGCTCATGATGAAAACTTAACATTATATCAAAATCAACACACTCAGATATATGCCCAAATAAGAGGAAGAATTGACTTATTAGTGAAGGAGTGAAGTGATTCTTTTGTTTGTCATGGAAGACATGGATTAAAAGTGACAAGTATAGATAAAGAGTAATACCTATATTATTTTAGGTATAAATCAAAAACATTGTAGCAATCTAATTCTTATAAGAACTAGGATGTAAGGATTTAAAACTTCAAAATATCTAATAGTTTTAATAACAATTAAAAAAAAAATCTAAAAATACAATTTTTTGAAATTATTAACAAGCCACATATTTTAAGTAGTTTTATGTAAGATATAATTGAATGAAGCCATGGAAAAATGTAAATACTATAGTGATATGTAATATTAATTAATTTATTTGAAACATTTTTATTATTTAAAAAATATAGCTTAACATAAAGGAAGCATAATTAAAAACTTGAGATTATATGAAAATCAACACACTTAGCATATATGCCCAATTAAAAAGAAGAATTAACTCAATAGTGAAGTGATTCTTAGATTTTTCATGCAAGATATAGATTAAAAGTGAAAAGCAAAACTTAAAACTTTTAAAAAATCCAATAATTCTAATAGCAATTAAAAAAATTCTAAACAAACAAATATTTAAAATTATTTGATAAATTTATTACTACATAAAATTATTAACAAATCATTTTTGATCTTTGAAACTTGTTAGATGAAATTATCATTGCGTATCAAAATTCTATTTACAAATTATATTTTGTAAAATACATTTAATAGATATTTTAATGAAATTGCTAAACCTAAATATATATATATTAGATATATATATATATATATATATAATAGATATATATAATATTATATATTATCAATTATAATAATTAAATCTTTTAAAATATATATAAAAATTTAAATTAATTAATATTATAAATTAATCAATAATTTTAAAAAATAATTTTTATTGCGAAAAATATATTTTATTGATAAATCTATTTATAAACATATTAAAAAAAAAAAAAAAAAAAATTAACATCAAAATAAAACTAAAATTCAATGGTTGACTTTGTTCCATGCCTTTGAATATATGTAATCGCTATTTATTCAAAATAAACCACAGATAATTTCTAATAGTTGCTATTTATTCAAAATAAACCAGAGATAATTTCTATTAGTATTTTAGTATTTTGTTAATTGTTTATTTATATAAAATGAGTGGACAAACCGTCAAATTTTTGCATTTCATAATATATGGTCTAGCTTGACATTTGATTGTTCAATAGGTAGAATGAATAGGAAATTAGGTAGCTAGGTTAGATAGAAAATAGAAAAATAAAATATATTTACTAATTGAGCATTTCATAATTTTGAGTATCTATTTAAATTGGTATTCACATTTCAAATAGTGGAGAAGGAAATTAAGTAGTTAGGTTAGATAGAAATCACAAGAATGAAATATATATTTATGAATTGGACATTTTATAATCATATGTGTCCATTTAAATTAGTATTCACAATTTAATTGTGAGAATGAGTAGGTTTTTATGGATATTGTGTTTTTCACGAAAATATTAAATTGATTTACAATGAAAAAATTATTTATACTTTCTATTGCTTTTTGAATTAGTTGTAGCATAAATTTGTTTGTTATATTAATTAATTATATCAATTAATATAATTATATTAGCATATACTGTCTATGTAGGATTATAGGCATTATTTTCACATAATGCTATTAATTATTTAATAATATAATTATATTGGGTAAATGTGAAAAAGTAAACATGGATTTAGAAAAATAAAGTAGTTAATATTTGAAATTTCATGTATTGTTGTAAAGAAGACAACTAGAACATAACATCTTTAGTTTATGACTCTTAGATAATGATTTTGATCAAAAGAGAGACTAATCTATCAAGGTTCAATAAAATGATTCCTATAAACATAATCGACAAATTGTTTTTGTTTTCATAATAATATTTAGTAATAAAAAACAATTCTAAACATATATCCAACACATTTAAAATATGACATCATTATATTAATTATACATCCAATAAATATAAAACAAAGATAAATTTATTAAGGTTCAATAAAAAGATTCCTATAAACATAATAGACAAATTGTTTTTGTTTTTATAATATTTAGTAATAAAAAACAAATCTAAACAAATATCCCACACATTTAAAATATGACATCATTATATTAATTATACATCCAATAAAGATAATAACTAAAGTTACTTCAAATTTCAAATTTATTAAAAACTAAAATCTACAAAAACTTACTGTTATGTAATACTTCTAAAACACTTACAAAATAAACACTCATTAATTTGATGTCCGTCTTCCATTAATAAATCTTTCAATTAACAAATAAGCAGAAGACATTAATGATATTGGTTGACATATTGAGCTTTAAAATCACATAAGAAGAAGACAATAATGATATTAGTTAATCATTTATAATTACTTAAGATTTAAGTCAATTTAATCGAGTTTTTCACTCTTATCATTTATAATTTTCAGAAAAAGACGAATTTAGGCATCTCAAATACGTATGTCGTCTGTGGGAGTTGAGTTGCGTGTAGAGTGATCTGTTGAGAGTTGAGTTGAGTGTAGAGGAGATCTAGAAATTTCGAAACAGTTTTTCAACCATCCTACCGACCATTGTGATTGGTGACAAAAATTAGCGTACACAGGATTGGCTATTATAATTATTTACTTATTTATAGCGATTTCCAGGAACTTAACATTTCATATAATTGAGCAGAGTCTCTGCTTCTGGTAAATCTAGTGGCGTGTTTGAGAAAATGGCCATGCCCTCCTCTTTATTGTCATTCCATTTTCCCGTTCCTACGACGTTTAATACCAGAAGCAGTGGCACCAAACAGAACCTACGATCTGGTAGGCACAGGCATATAATTTGAAGTTTTATGTGGCGTTAGTTCCAACTCGGCTTCTTATTAATATTTTTTAATACGCAGGTTCAAGCAAAGATCATTGCTTGTGTCGGAGAAGGCACACCTCCCCTTTCTAATCACTCTAATAATACGACTACTGGTATGCCTATTCTCGTAATAATTTAAACGCTTTCAACATCCTACCGAGTCATACCATTAATTCCGATTTTTACTTTAAGCCATTAATTTCGTTTAATTTTTATTTCTTGTCATTTTTTATTGCATCCGTCCAGATTCGCTTTCTGCTGGTATACTTACGAAACGAGAATTCCCTGAGGGAGTTTGGAAGGATGATATTATTCATTCTCTAATGTAATCGAACCAGGTTAGTATTATTATTCACTATGGTTGTTCGTCGATCAATGTTTTCTTTGTAAAAATAATAGGGTTGACGTTGACCTGTATTCTATTAATTTTAGGGGGCGGCAGCAGCGGTGGACGAGAAGCGTGTGGAGTCATTAATATGTGAGATTAAGGGTATGTTCAGAGGTATGGGCGATGGGGAAACGAATGCCTCTGCTTATGACACTGCTTGGGTAGCATGGATTCCGGCTGTTGATGGCTCTGACCACCCTCACTTTCCTCAAACACTCCAGTGGATTCTTCAGAATCAGTTGGAAGATGGCTCTTGGGGCGAAGAGAAGCATTTCTTAACATATGACAGAGTGCTGGCTACTCTTGCCTGCGTTATTACTCTCACCCAATGGCGTACTGGCGACACACAAGTGCACAAAGGTAAAGAGTAACTATTTTACCTTTAGCTAATGAATTTTGAAATAATTATAGCTAAAAAAAAATTTGAAAAAGTAACTATTTTACTTTACCTATATATTAGGGTTATTCTAAGTAAATAGAAAATTCCAACTGTTAGCCAACTTTATAATTTTTAATAAATCATAAATATCATCATTTTTAATAAATCATAAATATCATCTGGCAGGTATTGAATTCTTGAAGAAACAGATTGGAATGATGGAGGACGAAGCCCACGATCAACGGCCAAGTGGATTTGAAATTGTGTTTCCAGCAATGTTGAACGAAGCTAAAAACCTATTGGTGGATTTGCCTTATGAATTGCCATCCATCAAACAAATAATTCAGAAGCGAGAGGCTAACCTTAAAAGGTTGCTTAATTAAACTAATCTCGTTAATCTTAAATGGTTGCTTAATTAAACTGATCTGATCATGATGCTATTTTTATTTTACACATATTTCTTGATAAGTTGTTATTTCAGAATTTAGATTTTTGCGACTATTTGTGTATAGAAATTGTTTCTAGATTGAATAAATATTAATTGTATTGATTTTTTGAATTAATATATATGGTTATCATTATTTTGTGTAAAAATTGTTTGAGGATCTATTGTATAAGGATTAATTTTTTGAATTAATATTTATAGGCTTTTTAATGCAGTGTTTGTCCAGTTTAGTTGTTCACTGGCTTTCTGTATCCTTCCATCAATGCCTAAGGCATTCTCATCTTTCTGCACTAGTGGGATGGCTTTGGCTGCATTTTGATTTTCTCCCATAACAATTCCTTTAAAGGGAGGAAATGTTGAAGGAGTTTCTAACCTTTGCTCCCTCTAATGCAGTCCAAACATATTTATTTGATAAAGTGTTTGTAGAACCAATAAAAACATTTAATGGAGAAATATTGTCTTTCCAAGAGTAGAAAGATATCCATGTGTTATTCATTTCCATAAAATGGTGCCAATCTTCAGCTAATTCTTTCTTTTCCTTGGGAGTATAATTCTTATCAAATTCATCTACGTGGAGATTAGTGTATAGATCCAAATTTAACATTGCTTTCATCCATTTTTCTTAGATTTCAGGGATCCATCCATGAGAGAGAAGAATTTGTGTATCTCCATTACTGCAGGCTTTTTGTAGCCATTAGGAACTTGTGGAGAAATAGAAAAGAGAAATAGTAAACCACATATATTTATTGCAAAAGTTAATACAACCCATACTTATATGCTAGAAATAATAAACCACATTTACTAGTTCAAAATATCAATACACCCCCACTTTACTATCTATTGGTTCAAAATATCAATACACCCCACATATATTGGTTCGAAATGTAAATACAACCCATACTTATGCGATAGATCCAGAAACAATTTCTACAAAAAAATTGCCATTTCTAAATGTTATTGTTTACCTAAACTCTCTGTCATGGTGGTGTTTGAATCAGGGTTTCTACTTATGTTCTCTGTACCGCTCCAACAATGTTGTCGTATTATTTGGAAGGCCTGCAAGAAATAGTGGACTGGCACAAAATCATCAAACTTCAATCCAAGGATGGATCATTCCTCGGCTCACCAGCATCTACAGCCGCTGGATTCATGCGTACAGGGAACACCAAGTGCTTGGAATTCTTGAACTTCGTTTTAATGAAATTCGGAAACCATGGTACGAACATGAGCACAGTTTGATTTTACGATCAAGGCATTGATTTATTTATTTATTATCATTTTATCTTTTTTTGTGAGAGACAAAAAGAACTAAATTGAAGATTACTAACCGAGAATTTGTTATTGATGTAGTGCCGGGCCACTATCCGCTTGATCTGATGGAACGTCTGTGGGCCGTTGATACTGTTGAACGGCTAGGGATCGATCGCCATTTCGAAAAGGAGATCAAAAACGCATTGGATTATGTTTACAGGTATGATGTCTTTAATCTGCACTCTATACGATTCAGTTGCTTATCATCAGGTCATTAATGGCAGAATTTTCTTGTCTCTGAAATTAATCCGCAGCCATTGGGACGAAAGAGGCATTGGATGGGGGAAATGATAAATGAATCCGCTGTCATTGATGTTACGGCGATGGGCCTTCGAATCTTGAGACTACATGGATACAATGTATCCGCAGGTAGGTAAACCAAAGTGCCGATGTATTGGCAGCTATATTATTTATTTTTTCATAAAAGAAAAAACGACTTCATGTGTTCATGGATTGACAGCTATATTATTAGCTGGCAATTGTGCCAACTAATAGCCGAGTACTTGAATTTTTTCAGCCTGATAAACTCATCAACCAACTTTCTCTATCTAGAATCTAGAACCTATGAACTCTGGTTATGTAGGTGTGGATTTATGTTTTTTCTGGAATAGTGTACTTTCATTATAATCAAGGAAAAGCGTTTTTTAGGCTTTTGGAAAAAAAAACACTCATCAACGAATTTTCTCTGGAACATTGTACTTTCATTATAATCAATGAAAAGCCTTTTTTCTGTTTTTAAAAAGAAAAACTCATCAACTAACTTTTCTGGCAGACGTCTTAAAAACTTTTAGAGACCAGAATGGAGAGTTCTTTCGCTTCTCGGGTCAAACGGAGAGAGGAATAACACACATGTTAAATGTCAATCGTTGCTCACATGTTGCAATGCCAGGAGAAACGGTCATGGAAGAAGCAAAACTCTGTACCGAAAGGTACCTGCGGAACGCTCTGGAAAATGTGGACGCGTTAGACAAATGGGGTCTGAAAGAGAACATTCGGGGAGAGGTATATAATATAATATTTCCGGATTTTTAAACATCTGTGTCTTGTTGCCACCTATAAATATCCCCATCAATTAAGCCCAGTTTTCAAATTTGCTTCGAAATTATGGAAATTCTGATCTATTTTTTTGTGAATTCAAGTTATAAGGGTTGAATTTCAAGATTTTGTAAATACAAGTTGTAACGGTAAAATTTCAAAATTTTCAGGTGCTGAATTTACTTATACCTTTGTTAAAATTTTGATTCAAACATTTCTATTACTATTTTATTTTTCCCGAAATTCCGGTAATTTTTAACAATCCAGACAAATTTGGAAACTGGGTAAACCATGCCAAATAATTGATGATCGCATATATATATTCTATATACTGTGGCAATTTTATTTCCAGGTGGAGTACGCGCTCAAATATCCATGGCATAGGAGTCTGCCAAGACTGGAGGCTAGAAGCTACATTGAACGTTACGGGCCAAACGATGCATGGCTTGGGAAAACCATGTATACGTAAGATACAAACCCTGTAATATTTGTAACATTCGTTTCGTCTACAGTGCCATTTTTTAACATGCTAACGTCAAGTATTTTAATAATGTATTATTGAGGGGTGCAGTATGCCATACATTAACAACGGAAAATATTTGGAACTGGCCAAACTGGACTTCAATAATGTGCAGTCCATGCAGCAAAAGGAGATTCTCGAGCTTCGAAGGTGTTGCTTGCTATTTTTTAAGTCCAATGTTCCAATTCATATTCGTTTTTTTTATAAATTCAATGTTCCAACTGATCATATGGTCGATCGGCTTGCCTGAAAGCTTTAAATGTGTCTCGAATTGTTCAAAGGTGGTGGAAATCATCGGGGTTTGCAGAGCTCAATTGCACCCGCGACCGTGTGGCTGAAATATATTTCTCAATAGCGTCTACTATGTTTGAACCAGAGCTCGCTACGTGTAGAGCCATTTTTACCAAAAGTACCGTCTGTCTGGTCATTTTAGACGACCTATATGACACGCATGCGTCTTTAGAAAGCATCAAGCTGTTCAACGAAGCATTTAAAAGGTACAGACTTTGTATATTTAATGTCTTTCCTTTTTATATGTATTTAATAGATCAAAAGCCTAATTAGTTTTTTGTAAGGATAGAAAGGTAAAAGAGGAAAGACAAAATCTCTCACACAAACAATAATAATTCAGAGTTTTGGTTTTTCTATTAATCATACAAAATTTGATTTGATTATAATGAATTCGCAAGTGTGGTTCATCATCGATGAAGAATCAAATCATGGCAGTAAATTCAAACTGCTAGAAAGAAACAGCTACCATGATGGATCTCTCTATTTAATTTGCTACCATGATCTGGTTCTTCATCTTGTGCTGATGATGAACCATACTTACTGGTTCTAAAAGCGTAGACAAATAAATTTTGACGTGATTATCACCAAAAACATTTATGATAAATTTGTTATAAATCACAGCAGCCTCAATTCTATAATAAACTCATTATTAGATATTTATCTTTTTTCATTTCACTTATCATTTTTTTTTTTTATTTAACTTATTATAATGAACCCATTATCGGCTATTTATCATTTTTCAATTAATAACTAAATCAAATAATTTAAGAAGCAAACATACGCTATATTTTACCTTTTTTCAATAAAAACCAAACTCTAACTAACTTATACTTGACTCAATTAACTGACTCATACAAGATTCTAGCTAAAGCTCTTGCACTTAAAATGACCTTGAGTAAATCACCCATTATTCTATCTAAATTTCGATAACTCGGATGCAATAATTACTAATTATTAACTATATATACATGCACATTCCTGACTCTTTGTTGTTTTAGATGGGATCTGTCTCTGTTAGACCGAATGCAAGAGCACATGAAAATATGCTTCCTTGCTCTGTACAATCTGGTTAATGAAATAGCGCAAGAAGGGCGCGAGAGACAGGGTCATGACGTGCTCGGTTACATTAGAAATTTGGTATGTATAGTATAATTAAACTTACAATTTTGATATTATTAATGGAGCTTTCCATTTTCCACGAAAGTATAGATAAGTTGATTATATATGAACTTATGCAGTGGGAGCTCGTGATTGAAGCTTACACGAACGAAGCAGAATGGACGGAAGCTGAATTTGTGCCGTCGTTCCATGAATACATAGCGACCACTAGTATCTCTGTATCAGGGCCGACTCTCATTCTGATTTGTGTTCTTTTCACTGGAGAGCTTCTTACAGATCACATACTCTCCCAAATAGATTATCGATCCAAATTTGCATATCTCATAGGTTTGATAGGGCGTTTGCTGAATGATACCAAAACTTACCAGCCAGTATACTCAATCTCTTATAATCCATCTTTTCTTCTTAATGTTGGAATGTTAATTCCAACTGCAGGTTGCAGGGAACAGCGACGGACGTGGGCAACGATGGACGGCAATTCACTGCGCGCAGGAGGCCAGGAGCTAAGGCGGGTCAGCAGTCAACGGCGCAGAAAACCACCACGGCAAACCAAAACCCCCGGTATCATATCGCACCGCTATTCGAGGTGAGGTTGTTTCCTGACAGTGTGGTCCGATGCCGACATGTGTCCAGCAGTGATGCTGGCCTGACATCAGCACTGACAATCCATCGGAAGGTATCGCCTGGTCACCTCACCCTGTCCGATATCCATCCGATTGAACATGTTTGCTGTCCGCCGTTTGATCTCCAGGAAAGTACTGCGCAGTTTAAAGTCTTCGAAGTACATACGGAGGCCTGTTGAATATTAATGCTGCGTGGAGTAATGGACCATCCCATACCTTACGATTAATGGCTGACATTCTTTTTTGGTAAAACCTTTATTATTACCTGCGGCGGGTTAATACAAAGTATGGGTAAGTTTATTTTTATATATGTTTTAATATAGAGCGTTGACTCTATGTTTTTGTCATTAAAACAAAACACCCGTGAGCATTGTAAAAACAGATGTAATCGCATGAAAAAAATAGCGACCCCTGCAGTGAAAAAGAGAAGAGGGGATTGTATTGAAAGAGTTTTTTTTTGCACATGAAAAATAGTGCAACCCTTGCAGCCCGAAGATGAAATGCATGAAAACACACGAGGAGAAGAGTGCGTGGGCTCGGAGCAGCCATTAAAAAGAAACCAGGAGATTGTCATGTGAAAGCATAAGGTGAAAGTAAAAACAGGGTCAGCAGCACCTGTAAAAACCAACGAAGAAAAACCAGAGGAATGCACAGAAGTGCATGAGTGAATATTTTTGGGTTATAATGTAATGTCATGTATTTGGCATGAAACACAGGAGCATAAAGTTTTTGTTTGTAATGTAAAAAGTAAAAGAATGCACAGCAGTGCAGGAAAAGGCAAAGAAGTGAATGAAGAAAACCAGGGGGTTGTTTTGGTTTTCAAACCATGTATTGTTTCACACAGGTGAAAAGGTAAATCTGTAACTCCCTGTAAGTTTTTGTTTTCACACAGCAGTGAATGTAAATGAAATATTTAAACAACAGTGTGTGTAAAAAATTTCATAGGAGGCAG
>APFE030135323.1:9829-48946 GCA_000404065.3 Pinus taeda
TTTCAGGTCCTACCATATGATCTCTCAGAAATACTTAGATGCAAACTACATGCCAAAGAACATCATTTCGTTCGATGCATTCTAACTATGAGAAGGTTAGGAATTTTTCAATCAAACAAAACGAACTCAAGCAATCAAACAACCTAATGCAACTAATGGTAAGGAAACAAAACTTTTCTTTTGAAAACACAAATCAACGAAATGTTCTTTTCCTTTAAACTATTAAATGCAAAATATACTAGTTTGATTTTCTTTCCAATGGCACAAAGCACTTAAAATTATTTTGAGAGATAGCTACACCAAGCAAAAGAAATAAAATCACTCGATGAAAAGACAACAAAGTCCCCAAGACACCAAAGCAATTTTCCAAATCAAAGGAAAAACTAAGGTTAATGAGCTATGTGATCTAAGCTCAACAAGACAAAAGGGAATTCAAAGGAGGAAGGCAAAGGTGATCTATGCACAATTCACTTGAAAAGTGTGCAAATGTAATCTATGCACAAATGAGAATTCTAATTATGCACGTGTGATCTATGCAAGAGAATTCTCAAACACAAGATGATTCTAATGTAATCTAAGAACCAATCAAGTGAAAATCAAGAAAATTGGGTGAGATTTCCAAACAATCTAGAAGTGAATCACTCGAAGCATAGAATACCAAACTTTCCCAACCACTAGATGAGTGCGGAAAACAACCAAAAAGTTGACTGGATTATCAAACCACAACTTCCCACAGAAGGCTCGACATGCAAAGCCACTAGGTGTTCTAGGGCTAGGATACAAAATCGATAGAAATAAGCAAACAACTGAAGGATAAAAGTAATAACCAGTCACACAAAGGCCTAACACACTGCCAGAAGCTGCAAAAGATATAGAAAAACAAAAATTCGAGTTTAAGGAGCTTTCAACTAACAAACTGGCAAAATTCACAGAGCTGGCCCGACTGTGAATCTGCAACTTGTGCTATTCAGGAATTGGCACGAGATCCTGTTGTGCAACATGCACCAACTAGCGCGACTGTCAAAGGAAAAAACGTGCCAACCGCGTTTGCTGACCCAAAAAATAAACGAGACAAACCAGGGTCGGGCCAACAGTGCTCAGAAGGATCAAACAACAAATAACAATTTTAAAACTGACCCAGAAATCTCATTAACTTAGGCAAGCAAGAGAAAAATAGCATGCAAGACAAACTCCAAATTGTTCAGTCCGTAAACCAAACTGGAGATTGACTGAAGTGGCTTTGATCTACTTCACTAATGCAAAGCAATAGTGTTTCGAAGTCTATTTGGCCATGCTTCAGGCTCCGTCTAAAGTTTACAAATCAAACAACAAGCTAAACTCCCCAGCAGAGTCGCCAAATTGTTGAACAGGTAAATCCCCTCTGCGGACAGAGGCGATCCCACTAGCCCAAAATGGGTCTAGCAACAATCAATTCGCGCTGCTATGCAAGTTCCTAGTTGTATACTAAAAGGTGGATTATGAAGACCAACCTGGAATCCAACGCAAATGTCGAAGTAGAGTTGACCCTCCAGCTCCCTTGCTTCAGCAGGTCACAATCCTAGTGATCCTCACGAACGGACACTTGCACATGCAAAGACCGAGACAACTACAAGCATAAAATCCACCAAAGTACAACTATATTTCAGTCAGAAAGGAAATAAATCAAACATCATAATAGGCAATGAGATTGGAACCATAATAGCAGTTGTTTATTAATGAATAATAGGCAGAGAAAGATACAACCAAGGTTCTGACGTTGAACCTATTCTCTGGCTGGGCGAGCAGCTATGTATGCCTTGCAATAGACCTTCTCTCTCTCAAGATTCCGACAGCATAACCTCCCTATGCTTCAAGACTCTTACTATCACTCCAGATAAGCATAATCACAACTAGCATTACTCCAGAACTCCCCCCATCTAATGCATGAGGACAGACTTTTATAAATGGAGAAAGGAGGAAGATTCAATGCACCAGGACGCCCATTGTGGATCAACATTATCTCCGAAAAGCTACTGAGGATATATGTCAAGGATAGATCATGACTCTCGACCTCTATCAGATGGATTTTTTCCCTCAAAAGACTTCATGATCTGAAAGGAAAAAACATATGGGTGTGCGTTTGCCAAAAATCATTACCAAACTTAGTTGGCGTGAGTGTTGTTCAAGGACAGAGTGCCAATGGGCGCGCCCCTTTTTGAGGATCTCAGTGATTGGCGCGGATAAGACACTGTTTACCTGCACCAATGGAAAAAGGGCACTTTTCAGGGATAATTTGCAGAAGGTGTCTTCAGGGAACATGAAGTACATACTTAGGGGAACATAATGCAAGTGTTTTTAGGCTATGTCACTGCTCACAGGTCCCGGAATGTATCCTCCAATGTACGAAAACAGGGGTAACAGGGACGGTGACCAATGGTGAGAAATTACTGTGTAACAAGGCCTTCCAAATATTAATTTTAACACTTTGAATGTGAAGGTTGTGCCGTAGGAAAACAAGATAGGGATTAAATTTTGGTTTCTTTCAAGTTAAGGCTTGTTGGGACAATTGAGTGGTATCGGTGTGAAGGAGAGATAGGAGCCATGTGCTAAAAGTGTAATATCCCTCCCCTTAATAATAAATAATAAATAATATAATAATAATAAATAATAAATAATAATTAATACAAAAATAATAATTAACAATATAAATAATATATAATAAATAAATCACTTATAATAATAAAAATAATAAATAATAAATGTTAAATAATAAATAAGATTAAAAATAATACAAAGAGAAAATAAATAAAAATAGTAATAACCATACTAAAGCTCTAGATAAGAATAAATAAGAAAAGGAAACTATCAAAAAGAAGGAAATAAAACAAGAAAACTAAAAATCAAAACAAAGTTGCATGTAGACATATGGAGTGTGTGCATGTGGTTCCCCTTCCAATGTTTGTTCTATTTAAATAGATGGTGAGGAAGATGAGGGGATGCCTGCATTCCATCTTTCCGAATTTCTATCTTTCATTCTCTTGGTAGAATGGTGTTCTAAGACTTAGAAGTCACTAGCAGTAGTATGTTGATTGAGGGCTCGGGGGTGGCTAGTTGTAGCAAATCCTTGCACAATTGAGCCTATGGTTGGGTGGAGAGTCGTCCCCAAAACCTTGTTGTCATCTGGTAGACATTGATCACAGGTAATATAGGTATGTACTTATTTGTTGATTCTGATTTTAATTAGGAAATTAATTTTATCTTTACTTTGGGCTGTTACATATGGTATTAGAGCAAGGCTCAAACACTTAGGGCCTATGGGCATTTTAATGTAGAGAATTTTGATTATTTCTTGATATTTATTACTTTCATGAAAAAAATATTCTCCAAAACAAAAAATTATGGAGAAAAATCATATTATCATTTTTTTAATTATTGTTTACAATAATTATCAATAATATTTATTTTATTGAAAAATAAAATCAAAGATTCATAAAAGTATTTTAATTGAAAAGCCAAATCAATCAAAGCTTAAAGCTTAAATCTCAGTTGAATCTATATACAACAGTAGGAATATATATATATAATATATATATATATATATATATATATATATATATATATATATATATATATATTTATGCTCTCACAAAAGCAGGATTTACTTGCAACAACTTTCTTGATTCTTCTCAGTTATAATTTCTTGATTTTCTAACTCCAAAATCTAGTGATTTTCTCACACTAGTTAACCTTGTAGACCCAGATCCACTTATAGACTTTAGATGTGAGTGACTGATTGTGTTCCCACTAAGCAATATGACAGCAAAGAATCCTTATCAAACATTTTTTTTCTTTTTTCTTTGCATGACGCTGTTAAACACTCCTTGTTTTGTCTCTTTGTTGTTTTTTTTAGATATATTAATGTTACTTATTTAGATCTTGGGAGACATAGTCCTTTCCATAAGCCTTATTTGTATCAACTTTTTATTTTTTTTATGAATGACTACTTGCCCAAGGTCCTCTCCTGTAGTTCCCTTTGCTCCATCACCAAAAAATTCTTGTTGTTATGAGCATTGGAGATATTTGATAAACTTTCTTTTGTCACTTGATTGAAATCATTTGTCTTTTTTGCATCAGAGACAAAATCTTTGTCACCAATCTCTGATACTACTCCTTTAACTTGGTCTTGCCCTTCCCTTTTATAATTTTCCTTCTCATAGTGTAGCATAAGACCCTTTTTATTCTTAGAGAATTTTCTTGTATTTCCATAAATATCTACTTCCTTCTGTCCAACTTTCAGTTAAAAGGCATCACCATCTTTTGCTAAACTTTGGATTCCTCTGTTATTAAAGCTATTCCTTTTGTAATACTTTTTTTCCTATGTTAGAAGCACTTATTGTTTGTCTGTTATCTTCAAACGACCCTTTAAATAGAGGTTTTGATGAAATATTTGACAAAATAGAATCCGAATCTTTAGCCATTCTACTATTTTTCTCAGCGTCATTCTTCACTTTCTTGGCTTTATCACCTTGAGAAATTTCACTGTGTGTATATTTCCTTGGCTTTTGTGCTTGATTGTCATTCCTAAACTCAGAAGCACAGCTATTTAGTATAGGCTCTTCCTTCAGCTGTGTTTTCTCTGTCTTGCTTGTACTGTCATTTTTATATGGTTCATTCTTTTGTGCTTACAACTCCAAAATACTTTTCGAAAGAGGTGAAAGAATAGAATCACCGATTATTTGATACAATGTCATAATATGAATTATAGATAAAGGACTCAAATTAGGTAGGCTCTCTGCCTGAGTTTTATTGGGGCTACTTTTAAGCGATGGAGAAGTAGAAGGCTGAAGCCCTAAGGCAGTGTAAATTACAGTATTTTTGTGGTTGGAAACATAGTCAGAATTCACTTTAAAATGAAATTTCCATTTCTTCTTTTCTTCACCAGTCAAATTACTAAGTATTGGCCCTTGTTTCATGGAAAGTGCTTCATCAACCTTCACATCATTCGCAATCAAACTTCTATTTGCAAAATCAACTACTCTCACTTCTTTGGTTCCTGTTTCAGATGAACTTCCCTTTGCAATTGAACATAAATTTTAAGGTGGATCAGCATTTACTGGTATAGAATTCTTCATCATAGACTCATTGTTTGTGGGATTTTTCAAGTTGTAGTTCTGCACTGGCATCATATATTTCTATTGTAGCAATCTTGAAGGAGACTTATCTACCATTGGTAAAAATGAGCCATAAATTCCAAACATGGGGTTGTGTGAATTCCGCACAAACACATTATTAGGGAACTCTGTAGAGTCTGATATATTAGATGAATCAACTCCCTCAAAATCCTTTTGAAAATGTCCTAGTAAATTCTGCAATTTAAGATCCTGATCAAATAAAATTATGAATCTATGAGACAAATACGATTGACATGTTTAAATAAAATTATGAATCTGTTCCTTGAAGCACTATGCATTGTGAGTTTTGAGTACAATTTGCTCCATACAAATGTCAAGCCAATAAACTCTTTGTTGACTTTTGAATTCATGAATCTCTTTTCCCAATTAATGATCATCTCTTCCTTTTATCGTTGAAATAGACTATGCGCCATTCAAATGTCATTTCAGGTATGGGTAATACTTTCTCTCTATCTTTTGAATAAATTATTATTTCTTTCCAAATTATGTTCCCTCATTCCTGAAAAGTAGAATAACATTACACCAACACAGCAGATTGAAAGAAATTTTTTAAAGGAATTACTCTGAATTTATGTTACTTTATTAATTCCTACATTGTCTTTGCAGTGCTGTAGCAATCTGTTCATCCTACATACTGATTTTTAACTAAATTGTTCTTATTTTTATTGATTTTCTGATTTTTTGACCCTAGCTGCAATAATTATGAGCCCCATTTATTTTCAACATTGGTCTGGATTGGTGATTTTATGAAATAGTCCACTAGTTGAATCATTAATGTGGATTTTGCAATAGTTCCAACTTTTCTGATGAACATTGAATTGTAAGCTTTGGTAAAGCAAAATGTTGTGGAATAAGAATGTGGAATACAATAAGCATGTTAACTTGTGTTATTAGTTTGTCATTATTCTAAAAAAGAATGAATCCTATAAATAAGTTTGGTTTTCTACTAGTTTGAGCTTATTTAGGCCAAAAGAAAATTTAGAAGCAAAAGGGAATGCCATACATGATAGAAAAACATGTAAATTCTAAATCTAAAACATATATTTGTCTTGTTGCAGTTATAACATAAGGAGTTACTGTAGCAGAAAAAAAACTTTCTAAACATTGAAGAAAATGAAAATGGTTAGAAGTCAAAGGTTGTTATTTTCCTGAAGCTGCTATATGTCACAACAAGTACTTTAAATGAATTTTAAAAAGTACTTATAGAGGTGACTATTGGCGAGTAAGGATTATCTCATTTAATTCCAACATCGAAGTCTAGCTTCAGTTCACTTGATTTAACTGTACACATAAAATATTATTGTAAAAGCATCACTTTATGTTTTAGATTTACAGAGATCACATTTTATTGATGTGCTCTGCTATTTAATAACAATAAACTAATTAAAGCAACTATGGCATGAACAAAAACAAAAGAGTATCCACTATTAATGCACATACCAGTATATTATTTGGAAATTTTATTCAAATCCATATGGAGAAGACCCCAAAATAATTTGAATAGTGGAATTGCATAGAACCTACCAAGTTGAAATGCAAATTAACTGAGGATTTCTCAGGGAATACACACATAAAAGTAGAAATAAAGGGTTTTAGTATTCTAGAAAGTTGTAGGTATAATTCTACATCAAGGCATCTTAGAATAACAACTTCTAGAAATACACTTGAGAGAAATGTTGTCAACATGTGCATCAACCAAAAGAAAATACATAGCATTCGCAAGTTGTTCAAGTTGCTAATATATAGTAAAGTGATATTGATTTGCTGATATGCATTTGTGTACTGCCCAGACAAATTTTCATTTACAAATTTTATTTTGTATATACATACCTAGACACAAACATGTAGTTTAACAACGAAGTTGGTAATGGAATTAGATGCATGTTGCAAGTTCCATCCCCATACATTTAGACTTGTTGGAAGGTGGTCGTTGAAACTAGGCTACCTATCACTGTAATCACATGTATAGATCTGCTAAGTTGGTACTAATATGACTACATAAATATACTACTTAAGTAATCACAACAACTATTTCCATGTTAAATATGATGTAATCACGATGAACAATACTTAGTGATAAGTAAATTCCATTCTTAGTGGGATTTTATAGGTACATAACAACTCTACCTTTCATTTATATCTTCTGCAAGATGTTTTCTCACAAATACTAACTTGTGAAGCTTGCTCTAAATTATTATAAAACATAGCACTTGCCTTTTAACCTCAGCACAAAATTTGTTCACTGCATTCTTTCTACCATATGAAGCTTGCAAAGGCGAGAAAATTCATTGTAGGTACATTTTAGACTCAGCACAAATTTAGTTCATTGCATTCCTTCTACTATGTGAAGTTGGGAAGGGTGAGAAAGTCAAAAAGCTTCGTCCACATACTATGAGGCACAATACTTATATAGGAGGTGATACTCAAATATACCTTTAATCATTTTACGTTGATTTCCATTTTCTTGATTTACTATATTCCTTTGTTGTTACAAAAAATTGTAGATGTTTGTAGATGTTTTCAGATTTTTAAATATCTCAAAAAGTAAGTTTATGACAATATTGGGAGGATCAAATACAAATCACATATATCTATGTAGGTTTTATTTTACTTTTATAATTGATAAATTATTAGAATTATATTTTTCCAAGAATAGCATAATTACTATAAATTAAATTATCTTACTCATTCAAATTCTTGTGAACTTTGGAAATTGGTAAGAGTTGGATTTTAATATTTTTATGAGGGTTTAAAACAAAGATATAAACTTAGAACAAAGGAAATAGATTGATGACGTTTCCATGAAATTAAGATCAAGTGATGAATTCATGGAAATACATCTTAAACTATGAAGGTATTTTTCACATTAGTAATACTTGAATTTAGAAAATGTGCAAGGATGAGAACCATACTTGATTACTTACACAACTATGAGAATAGAAGTACACGCCCCTAAGGAGTACAAGTCAAATGAAGTCAAATTGGAAGAAATAATTATAGCCCTTAAAATAGTATCCATTTAATATTGAGGGGATAGTGAGAAACATGATTGGTAATGGTCACAATGATGATCTACATAGTTCAAAATGTGAAGAAATTTTGTTCCCAAAGCATTAAAAGAGGATTGTTTCCACATAACACCACACATTTAAATTTTTCATAGACAATGATAGTTGTAGTATTTCCAACTATTCCAAAATCTAAAATAAAGATACTATTTAATGAGTAAGAATCTCTTGCCCAACTTGATGAAGAGTGAATTTACGATAAAACAATCAAGTGGTATAAGTTGACATGGATCAACAAACCCTCATGGAAGTAAATTATTCATGATATAAAATTAAATCATGATGACCTATTATTTATGTGCAATTGCATATAGTGGTATTGGAATCAGTAAGTCAAAGGGTAAATGGATGTAAAATCAAGGGATTTTATTTTGAGGTAGATGATTTAAATAATGATGGTATCACTAGTAATATCCTAAATGAAATTCACCAGAATTTCCTTAGGGAAGAGATTAAGACTCAAGATGATGAGGCTCATGTGAAATTTAATGATGTACTTAGATGATTATACCTTGGTGTAAATGGTCAACTTCCTAGTTGAAGGAAGTGGAAATCATTATTGAAAAACTATTTGGTATCTTGCTGAAAACTTAACACTAATAACATTGATGAGATAACATAGAGCCTAGACCAATGTTGAATAATCTTAGTTCATATTTGAATGTTTGTAAAGTAGATGAAATTGATTTTTCTGATGAATCGTGATAAGAATTCTTATAGAGTATTATTCTATATTTGATAAGTATTGAGATATTGCTCATATTTATGATGTTTCATGATATAATGATAGGAGGATAATGATGTACATGTGGTTCTTATAGTGATGATGTATCCTTATGATGATAGTGATATGCATAGGTATTATGATGTTATATTCATTTACTAAGTGATTATAGATATTTAATGTTGAATACTCATGATGGATATGAGATGCATAACGTGGCATAAAGAATTATGATGCTATAATATGAGGTTATTGACATGTGGTTCAGTTATTATGTGAAGTCATGATATGTCTTAACGCAAATATGTTGGTGCTCTGACTTATGATGGAATTCATGTGATAGTTGCGTACAAATTTCTGACATGCATGAGCATGAAGTTCGTTATCATTCATAATGTTGTGTTTAAAATGATGAATGTTCTCATGATGACATGCAAAACTTGGCATGTGGATTATTTTCTATGATATTATGATGCTATAGCTAATGCATTGGTAGCATGTTGAGGCGTGAGGATTGATAGGACTCCACAAATGGGCCGGTTTATTTGATGATCTCGTATGAGCCCATACGCATGAGGGAGAATAAGTAACACCATATGGGTTGGGGACAAACTCAATCAACACTACATATGCCTTTGGTTCCTTTATCTTGTGTAGCTCTTGATGGACAACTCTTGAAGGGCTATGGAACCATCTTGAGGAGGCCAAGTGCTGATGTTCTAGGCTAGGTGCCTGTTACAGGATTGGGATGTTGAAGTCTGGAAGGGATGTAAAGGACTTCGATGCATGGGGCTGTGCACCTTAGTAGTTGTGGAGGGAGTGGACTAGCCTTGCGAGATGCCCGGGGTCATTGAGTACCGGACCAGATGCTTGCCTTGGGGTAGATGAGGTCTGAGTCAAGCGCGAGCCTTGGGGCCAGCCTTGAACTAGGATATAGACCCAGTCAGGCTTATGCCTGGTGCCGAAAGTGGGAAAAAGGACAGAGATTCCTTGAGATTTCCTGGGGTGTTGGGGACTTTCGATGCCTGCTGGTTATACCAGTTTAGCAGAGGGTGTTGGCAACATGAAGTAAATTAAATAATAAATAATAAAAATAATAATAATAATAATAATAATAATAATAATAAATAATAAAAATAATAAATAATACAAAAATAATAAATAATAATAAATAAATCACTTAATAATAATAAAAATAATAAATCATAAATGATAAATAATAAATAAGATTAAAAATATATGCAAATAAAATAAATAAAAATAATGAACATAAAAATAGTAATAACCATACTAAAGCTCTAGATAAGAATAAATTAGAAAAGGAAACTATCAAAAAGAAGGAAATAAAACAAGAAAACTAAAAATCAAAAGAAAGTTGCATGTAGACACATGGAGTGTGTGCATGTGTTTCCCATTCCAATATTTGTTCTATTTAAATAGATGGCGAGGAAGATGAGAGGATGCTTGCATTCCATCTTTTCGAATTTCTATCTTTCATTCTCTTGGTAGAATGGTGTTCTAAGACTTAGAAGTCACTGGCAGTAGTACGTTGATTGAGGGCTTGGGGGTGGCCAATTGTAGCAAATCCTTGCACAATTGAGCCTACGGTTGGGTGGAGAGTCGTCCCCAAAACCTTGTTGTCATTTGGCAGACATTGATCACAGGTAATATAGGTATGTACTTATTTATTGATTTTGATCTTAATTAGGAAATTAATTTTATCTTTACTTTGGGCTCTGGGCAATAGAAACTTGTAAGGCGTTCAGTGCCCCAAAATTCTTGTACCAGTTGCATTAATGTCTCATCTGTAATAATATTGTTATAGAATTTGTGAAATGCCTCAATTTTCAAAATGTCATACAAGTTACATTATATGCATTACTCACTTCCAGATTGCAAATTTGTTAGATCGATAGTCTCTTCCTTTGAGTGAATATTAATGAGAGATGGGAATGGAATTGATTTTTGTTAGTTGCTGAGATCACTCTTTTTTAAAAGATTATTTTTAATCCAATCTATCTTAACTTTTACTATGTTAACTTTAATTTTATTTAGATTTTGTTTTTGGTACGATCAACTATTCAGTGGAAGATTATTGTTCATTTGAATTTATTTGTACTTCCATGGTCTAATGGCCAGTCACATTTGTCCATATTTCTTTTATATTTTTATTCACACTTCCATTGCCTAATGGCCTGTTACATTTATCCATATTTATACATTTAAGAAAAATTATAAGCCAATTTTAATTTATAATATATTTTTATTCGCACTTCCATTATCTAATGGCCTGTTACATTTATCCATATTTATACATTTAAGAAAACTTATATGTCAATTTTAATTAAAAAAAATTATAAATAGTAATGATGAACTTATCATGGAGAAGCTTATTAGAATTAGAATAGTCTCAAATCTCTAGGAAATTGGTGGGTGGGGAGCCACGAATCTAATTTTTAAAATTTATTAAAAGTAATGGATCATTTTGCTAAATGAAATTCATTTATATATAAATAAATGTTATAAATGATAATGAAAACTTATCATGGAGCAACTTATTAGAATAGAAATAATCTTAAATCCCTAAGAAATTGGTGGGTAGGGAGCCACTTCGCACGAATATAATTTTTTTAAATTTTTTTAAAGTCATTGCAACCTAACAAACCATTTAATACTCTACAACCATTGATAAGCATTAAGACTAACCATATGTTGACCATATTCCCTTGAGAATCAATCTATGCTTGGAGGAAATGTTTTTCTTGACAAGTGATATTGATAATCCATGGTATTGTTTAGTGTTATTGTAACAAAGCATATTTAGTTAGTTTTTATAGGTTTTTTTTATTGTTTTGATACTTATGATGAATTGATGCCTATGGGCCTTTATATGGATGCCCTAGTTACATCAAAATTTGTCTTTTTTATACTACTAAAATTAAATAAATAAAGTTTATCTCTATTTCATTTTGTTGTATAATTCTTTGTTATGTTTTTCGACACTTCTTTAACCAATTAAATTACTAGGTAGAGTAGTTTTCCATATTTCTTAAATAAATTTATTTCACAAATATTATTTTCTTTTGTAAAGTTCAAGTTCTATTGTTTATTTACAAAATTACATCATATCACTAACCTAGTTCCATCATAACTCCAATTCTATCGAGAGGGATCAAATCTCTTTTTACTCTAAAAGAGACTTTATCCTCAATAGATTTGATCCCTCTTTAGCTTTGTAGCTCTTGAGTTAAGATGGATCTAGTATGGAACATATGTTGTAAGGCTAAATAATTTTTCTAACCCATGGTTTTCCCACTGTATTCTTAACTCACGGTTTTCCCTATGGTATTCTCTAAACTAGACTTTTATTAAGAATTTGAAACATGATTATTATAAACATATTGCAAAGTTAGAAAAACATTAAAAAATATTCTAAACTTTAAAATACTCTAGTGTTGCAGATGGTAGTAAGTGCAAAAGAAATTAAAAGCAACCCATATTTAGTTGAAATACCTTGATTTGTACTGCAATAGTTAAAACCATTCCAATTTTCTACAACATCACTATGAAACAACATATAAATTCAAAAATGGTTAAAGTAATGGTTTCCTTTGTAGGAATCCAAAAGCACGTAATTTTATTGAGTAAAAATGTTAAACAAGACTTTTAAACTTTGAGTATTTTTTAATGTTTATCTCATGTTTCAAATTCTTAGTAAAAACCCAGTTTAGAGAATACAATCGGAAAACCCATGGGTTAAGAATACGTGGGAAAACCATGGGTTGGGAAATTTGTTACTATTATTATTCTTTAATTATTTTTTAATTTTTATGTAATTTGACCAAGTCAAAATGTTAAACAACAGAGGACCTATCTTTATAATATGTTTAAGATAATATTGTTTCAAATTCTTAATAAAAACCCAATTTAGAGAATACCATGGGTTTAGAATATTGTGGGAAAACTTGAGTATTATTAATTTCATTTAATTTTTTTAATTGTATTTTACTTTCATTTTTATTGTTATATAATTTGATCAAGCCAAAATGTTTACAAACATAAGCTAATAACATATCTTCCATATTGGGCTGCAGAGCGCCTCACGTCACAATCAAGTTTTCTTTCCGTTGGGCTCTGCCACTTGGGAAACTAGACCAACAATGGAAAAACAATGTTTTTGTCCAAAAGAAGATATGAAATTGACATAAATTGTAGCTTAACCATGGTATATCATGAGTGTCAACCCTGCCATGGAGATACATATATTTAAATGCAATAAAATTGCACTTGTGTTGCTCATAGCCCATGATAACAGTAAACTTAAAAAGGCTTAGAGATGAGTTGCCACAAACACAAAGGAAAGGCATAACATTGGTTAAGTTGAAGTGGAAACATATACAAGTGTTTGAGTGCCACAGGGACATTTTCCTTTGGAAAGGACGACCTCGATCTTGAATAGCCGAAGGGCCATGTCCCCATGTTCTAGGGAAATTTCTTCGTGTTCAACTTAAATGTAATCTAGATGGAGTGGAAACTCCCTTTTAGCATCATCTCTTTCCACAAGAGTTTTATTGATAAAATATTTGATATGCCAGTGTAATTACACTAAACAAAAGTATTGATTTTGGTTGCCATGACTATGTCGAGGAATTTGTAGATAATCAACAAAGGAGGGAAAATTTCTATATCTATGTACTTGTTTTTGTCGGTCATGGCCTTAGGAGATGCATGGTCCATGTAAAGTTGAATATGATTAGGGTTATGTTCATGATATCTATGTGTAGAAAATGAACCATAAAACTTCCTTCTTCCCTGCTAGAGGAGCCTCACTGGTGTTTCATTTATTGTTGCGACATGTTAGGAAAACTAGAATGAAAAGCATGGTGGAGAGTACAAAACTTGATCCATATAAGATAAACATATCCATACGAGTCATTAGGGAAGGAGCAAGAGTTGACTAGTTGCAATAAGATTGAATAAGAGGTGCCAAGGCTAATACGAGGGTTAAGAGTTGGAGCTGGGGTCTATATAAGCATAGAGAAATTTTATCTCCTCCTCCCGTTCACAATCAAAGAGGGGAGGTTTTATCTTTCAAAATTCTTCTTGTAACTTGATTTTCCGTTGTTTGTGCTTTTTATGATCTGATACATTACTCATTCTTCTTCTTGATTGCCTTTGCCACCTTCCATTTCCAGATGTTCACTTCTAAACTCTTGATCACCAGTCCCGTTTTCCTATTCAAGACTAAGAATTGGTTGTCGCTGATTCTGGCTGCAAGACAAACTTTTCATAATATTGTCTTGTTCTTGCAGTAGCCTCTTGTTATCTGCCCACAACCTAGCCATCTCATTCTTCAATTCTTGCATTGTCTACAGAATGTAGAAAGCCTGTCTACAAATCAAGCTCTGTAGATCTACTGTAGGTTAACCCGATACTGAAATATAACCAAAGAAAAATACTCTAACCTACTTCTACTATCAATTTGTGGAAGCTTAAAGATCGAGGAATATTAAGCTAAACACATATAACCAGAAGAAGAATCAATGCACATGAAACACAAAAAATACTCAGGGGAAAGCCTTAGCTAAAAACCCCACTATCTGTATTATCAGACAAGGTGGAAATATATTAAAATTACACAAAGCCTTAGCTCTCATAGCTAGCCAGCTCTCAGTACAATCCTCTTGGATGCTCATAGACAATCAAAGCTTCTCACAAGCCTTCTCCTCTACCCTCCAAGCTCCTGTTTCCTTGCACAGTTTCTACTGGGTGATCCTCCTGTTACCAAGTGGAACACTCTCAACCAAGTGGAACACTAATCTCTCACACTGATCTCACACTTGTCAAAACTGCGTAATCCTCCTATGCATTAGTCCTTCTGCATGCATGAGTTTCCTTTATAGGAGAAAACATGCAACTGATAGTACACTTGTCCTTGACATTTAGCTTAACTAGGTATTTCTTAGAATAGACATGCATGAGTTTCTAATGAGGAAATATTTAGTTATCTAGAGTATACTAGTTGAGTGCATGCATGCATCAACTGAATGATAACTCACAATTAGTTACTCAAACAGTTTGAAACTAATTTAACTGGACTTAACTCAGTAAACTGAGCTAACTAATTACAACTCAAATAAAACTCAATCTTATCTCCTTAATTAAGGGATAATCTCCTTAATTTAAGGGATAATTGTTGCATGACTTCAGAAATACTTCTAACTTGAATTTCTCCAACTAATTAACGCAAGATGAATTAATTAATTATTTTCAAGAAACTGGTGAGACTAAATTTGAATTTTAATTCACAATTTTAATTCAAGAACAAATTAAAATTGGAATATATTGGATTCTATTTTTATCATTTCTTGTTCCTATTTTCAACACAAAATGGCAACGTTGGTGTTATGCGATGCCTTCCGCAAACATACACATAATTTAGGATTGGCTTCTGGAAACGATGATGTACCTTCTCCAATCAATGATCTTAGTGGTGTAAACCCAATCCTCCTGATGATGGATGGTTTTCTATCTCTATTTACATCATAATTGTTGTTATTAATTTATGATCAAGAGGCCTCAACTTTGCAACCCAAGCACTCTGATACCACTTGTCACACATCTCAACAAAATACTTTACCAACCATAATTTATTTTTTAAATAAACATACTCGACACAAAATATCTTTTAATACATTTTTCTGGAGTTTTAGTCCATTTACCATGGATATGATTGCTTTCATTATAAGGTTTTCATTGATTGGATTAATGTTAGTTAGATGGTAATTGTTGAAATTCTCACTATAGATTAAACTGATTATGCAATGTAATAAAGCAAAATACTTAATCTACTTCTATAATCAAACTTGCGGAAGCTTAATCAATTTGAGCAAGATCAAACAGAACACATATAACAGAGAAGAAGATTCGATCACACATGAAACACAAAAGAATACTCTGGGGAAAGCCTCAAATAAAAACCCAACTATTTGTATTATCATACAAGTGGAAATATCTCAGGATTACATAAAGCTTTAGCTCACAAGCTATCCAACTCTCAATACAATCCCTAACTGCTACTCATAGATAAAATAGACAACACATATGCCTTCCTTTAGTCCTCCAAGCCTCCTATTTCCTTCTGTTATTTCTCCTCGGTCCTCCAACTACAACCTGTGTGATTCTCACCTCACACAAAACACAAACCTATGAAATAATTGTGCAATCCTAAAGGAGATAATTCCTTCTGCGTGGATGAGTTTCCTATATAGGAAAATTCCTCCAACTTATAGTACGTTGTCCCTTCCTTTGATCTCAGCTGGGTCTCTGTCAGAACTAACATGCATGAGTTAATTATGAGAGAATATTCAGTTATTTGAAGTACACTAGTTGCATGCATGCATGCATTGACTAACTGAACTCACAATCAATTCCACAAACTGTTGGAACTAATCTAAGTGGACTTAACTCAGTTAACTGAGCTAACTAATTACAACTCAAAGTACAACTCATCCTGATCTCCTTAATTAAGGGATAACTTCCTCAATAAAAGGGATAATTGTTGCATGCCTTCACATAGACTTCATGTTTGATTTTCTCTAACTAATTAACTCAAGATGAATTAATTAATTATTTTACAAACAACTGCTAAGCTCAAATTCGAATTTTAATTCAAGTACTAATTAAAATTGGAATCTATCCCAAAATGCTATTTATAGCAATGATATTTTTAGCATTTCTATTTTATCATTCCTTGTTTCTATTTCCAACACTAGTACCTAAAATGTCATTTATAACATTTCTTGTTGCTAGTTTCAACAATAATAATGCTCTATAAATATTAAGAAAATTTTTAACTATTGTTATAGTTTGCATTACATGTATATCATTACTTCCGAAGTCAACCATACCTTGGCACTTATGGTCTAACACACAATATTTACCACCCCTTAGCATCATTGAGTCTGGGCTTCTGGATGAATCCGGGTGCAATGCAATTGTTGGCCACCATCTTGGAAAAGGTTCCTCGTCTACGGCTCTCCGTTACTTGACTTCATCGAACGGTGGGTATTGAAACCATACCTCCTTTGGTACTTCCACCACCACAAAGTCTTGGCATTTCCCTATCTCCACTTGTGGGCCTTCTCAAATGCGAATATTTACACAGGTGTGGTGTTTAGCTCTTTCTTTTCAAACTTTCTAACTCTATATCTACTATCGATTATGATTATTCCTCTTTGGTTTCTCTGCTCTATTACAGAATTTTTAAAGCCCTTGTTGCGCTCAATTTTCAAATGAAGTCGACCAAAGTTCGACTATCCACAATAGGTAAATTCTCTTTGGGGTAGAACTGTTAAATTGATGGATTTAATTAGTTATGCTCTAATGAATGTATTTTTTTAACTTAGGAGATGACAATGGTTTCAAATCTTGTCCACTCTGGAATGACTCGTTTATGTCGGTGTCCCTTGTTTTGTTGATTGGTTCACGAAGCTATATAATGCTACAGCTCGGTATGGACACCAGGTAAAGTGGATAGCCTTAGCATTGAATCAAATCTCTAGGGTTTTGAATTTATGAGCATTAGGGTTATTGGCTTGTAGGTTCAATACTTCTTCAACTAAATGTTCTATGGAATGAATTATTTTCTTGAGCCTCGGTTGAATTGTTAATTTGGATAATTGCATAGAAGGCTACCCTATTAAGAGTACCCAATTTTGTTTAATTTAATGGGTTCAGTATTTATAAGTTTACTCCACTTCACTGAAACTCCGTTATTTATCAATTTGGAATTTATGAGTCTAGTGTTTATGTATTTCTAGATTTAAGGTTATGATGTGAACAACTCTGTCCTATTTTCATATTTATTGGTGGATATATACGAGAAAATTTTGGCTTCAATGAAATCTGAGATTTATAAGGTTATTTTTCTTCCATTATGGTTTAACATAAAATCCTAGACATGGGTTTCGATGAACACCCTTTGAATAGGGTTTTTATCCTTTCTATTCTATTCAGTTAAGTTTCGGAATATTTTTAGGCCTCTCTTGGATTTGATCTAGAAAAGAAGATATGACATTTTATCTTAAATTCTTCTTGAGGTTCTGAAGCAAGAACAATATCATATCTAATTAATCATCCCTTCAATGAAATTTGGTATGTCTTTCACACCTCAACAAATTTAGATTTGTGGCACAAATACAAAACATTTTTTGTAGATCTATTTTTTTGATACCTATAGCCTTTCTTGAGGTGGAACCAAGATCAAATAGAGGTCATTTTTCAAGGAATATCTGAATGGTATTTTTGTCCAAAAATTATATTATTTCATTTTGGTTTGATTGCAACATCAGTTTGCGTGTATTTATGTTTGTCTTCAACTTTCTCAAAACTAGCCGATGAGATTTGTTTAAGAAACCCTACACTGACAAACTTAATGGGCCTTGAATAATTTGGGATATGAAATTTGGTGTCATCTTTGACATATCCTAAGCCTCATCGATTTCTGTTACTTTGGATTTCTTCCCATGGCTTTCTCTTATACCAAATAAAGAATTTTAATAAGCAACTAAAACACTGATAAAAGAAATAGCAGAAATATACCCAAACTAGACATGGCTTGATGATTGGTTTGGAAGAAAGTTGAACTGGATCAGGGACCACTTCGACACTTGATGTTCGTTGGATCAATGACTTGGAATCATCCGGTATATTTGGATTGTTCAAAGACATGGAAGGATCACTCTTCTCTAGCAACTCAGTTCTTTGTAGTTGGACTCCAATTGGAGGAACTCAATCATTTCATGTGCATGTTGAAGATGCACTTGCATATCAACAAGAGTTGTTTTGTTGATGTTCACCATGTCACCAGCTGATGATAAAATCAAATTGTTAAGAATTTGGGACAATTTAAAGTGTGTCACCATGTTAGCTTGCTCACTTTGAATTCAGGATTTCTTATACTATTTCTTATTGTTGATTCTTTAAACACTTGCTAGAGTTTTATAACTTGGTTGCTTGAACTCTTGATGTCATGCTCACTTGATGATGATCACTTTTCTTGAATGCTTCACTGACACTTTGTGAACGCTTCAATCAACTTCACACTGGCTTGGTTGTTGTAGATGTCGTGCTTTGAACTTTCACACTTGATTTTGACACGCTCGCTTGCTTGGATTTTTGAATAACACACTCTCTTGCTTTGTTGTTTGAATGACACGCTCCCTTGATTTATTGTTTATTGCACTTGCATTAGACACTAGCTTGATTTGATGCTCACTTGAAGAATAGAATACTAGAATTCACACCCGTTTGATGATGATTTCTTGCTAGATGGCTTGCTTCAACTTTCTTAATTGATTACTGACACTTTATGCTTTCTTGAATGTACTCACTGAATCTGCTGAATTTAAAAAGGGAAGGGTGTCGAACACTGTCGAAAATGCACCTAAGAGACAAATGACAAGTTCAATATTGATGACTCAGTTGAAGACTTATTTGACTTAATGTATTCACCTTAACGATTCAAATAAGGGTGTTGGTTACAACTGAGAATGCACTCGTACAATTCAGTTAAAAGATGTTTATCTGCAAGTGATACAAAAAGTGTTGATGATGTTAATGTCATCTTGGATTGAAATGCTTGATTTTGTAGCGTCCTTAACTTGATTGCTTTGATTACATGATGTGAAATGTGCTTTCTTGGAATATCATCTTATCAAGTTGATGCTGTGACGCTTTGTGTTTGTATACTTAAGCTTGATTACAGGAGCTTGTTTAAGCATTCTTATACTTAAGCTTTCTTATGTGCCTATAGGTGTTTAAGCATAATACAAAGAGAGTGTTTGATAATTTGAACACAAGTCATGCACAGGGATACATTACACACGGTGTACCTAAGATCCCCTTATTCAATTTCGGGTGGATCTAGGACACAAGCACCACAAAAATTATGATTTTATTAATTACTGGAGTACATCATTCTTCAATTTCACAACTTTTTCGTGGAAACTTCTCAATGAGAATGTCACACTTGCAAACTTTGGAAGCTAATTGTCTTCAAAAACTGCCTACACTGACTCAATCACTCTCAAAGTAAAAAAATTTACTTTGAATTATAATATAAATTTCACTTATCACTCAAAATATGATGAAAATAAGTTCACCTTACCACTCCACATCTACAAAATACAACTTATCACTCCAAAAATGTTGTACAAATTAAAAAGCATACTCTTATGCTCCATTAACTTTATCATGATTACAAATATTTAAAATAATTCTTTCATAACCTTATCTCTCCAAAATCTCCATACTTTAACTAACTTATGCCCACTTAAAAAGTCAAACATATTAAAATCTGTAGGAGAAATTGGAATTCTGAAAATTACCTGTTTGAGTGCACAATTTTCCATCTGCAGAGTGCAGTGGGTGACTAATTTCTCTGTCCAAGATCTATGTGCCAGAGAGATCTATGTATCAAAGAAGATTCCTAGGAAATCAAAATACAACCACAAAAGTCAAAGTATAAAACCAAGGCTTATGCCACCAAATGAAATAGCAAACATTTCAATATCTTGTGATGAGAAAAGTAAACCCATGAATGTTTCTTGCATTGCCGAGGAATCGATTAGTGGTCAACCCAAGCATCCCATGCAAGATGACCAACTGCAATAAAAATTCTGCATAAATCTCATTCAACTCACAGCATTATTGGAACCCCAGAATTCACTTGAAAAGCACTTGGAGAATCATCATGGCTTTCAAAGTATGTATTTGAAAAGGAAACATCATTATCTAGATTTTGCATTTGAAGCAGGAAAAAAGTGTAACTGTTTTGAATGTGAAGTTTGTTTTGTCATTTTCAAGCATGCATCTTCTCTGATAGTCTACAAAGCCCTTCAACAACATCATATTCTCCTCTAAATCACTACTCGCACGGTCAATTTTTTTCGAAATTTAGTTTTCTCTGAGGTTGTACCTCCTTGCATTCCATAATCGAATCATCGACATAATATGTGAGACCAACATCATAAAAGAATAACAAACAACTAATTAACATAACCACCTCATAAACATATAATATGTTTCTACTTCCGCTAGATTTCTTTTCAAATCCTTAAAGAAACCCTTGTTGATTGAGCTTTTAGAAGACAAGTTGTTGCAAGTGATCAGAGAGCTACATCTCCTACAGAGAAGGCGAGAAGACAATAGGATGTGGCTGCAGCTCCAGGTCAGTCATCAATAGGCATCACTCTGGTTTTGCAGTCGAAAGAAGATACTTATGGTATCACTCCTCGCAAGTCGAAGATATTGGTAATACTTGTACAACAACACCAGATTTAACTCTTCAACTTGAATTTGACGCACTTCCTAATTACTGTAGGTGAAACAAATCGCAAGAAAATTTATTGGATGAGCAGGATGAAATAGAGAGAATTGATTACAACTTTATCTTTGTTAAATCTCCTCCACTTCCTGCTGTAGTGATGAAGCTAGCTATAAATGAAGAACCCACTATGGAGAAACTAGTTCAACGAGCTGGTGAAGTTTGCAGGCTCTATTCCAGCAAAGTGAACATGGCCGCTAACATCGAATCCGGGGATTCCACTGTAAAGGATCAGAGTTCGAGTACCACCCATGGAGATACAGAGGAATCCGGCTCGATTAAGTTGAAATATGCAGAGAATAAGCTTGACGGCACAGACATAGGCATTCCAATGTTTCAGATGAACCACAGGATTTAAGAGCCGGAGATGCCCGCAACAAATTTTTTAATGAAAATACTGGTCGAAGTGCAGCCTTGGAGGCTGCCACTTCTGTATTTGGAATGACCATATGAGTGTCTCAGGGATTGAAGGATAGAACTGCAATGGGTTTGGGTGGAACAACCTCAGACTCACCTGCAAATGAAATTGATAAAGAAAGAAACTCAACTCCTTGCAAAAGCGCAATATATTCAAGCATTGTTTCGCATGTTGGTCAAACCACAAAAGGAAATAGAGATATTAGAATTCCAGTTGAAGAACGGGTTTCTAATGACCTTAGCTCTGATACCACATGTAGAATAATAAAGAGTGGTAATAGTACACATAGATACATGAGGAAGTTTGTGTGAAGATAGTATGTCTATCTTGAACATTATTGTTGAGCAAATATCTCAACGAGACACTAATCCAGGAGCCTAACTAGTTGGAGAGAATCTCTCATCCTAACTAAAGTCCCTAGTTTGAGGAACTAACTCCTAATTCTCAAGATTTGATTTATTTAATTATGATTTTGGATTTATAATTGTTTTATTATGAGAGTGAGGCTAGCATGGACTGAGTTATGGATAGAGAAATTCAAAGTAAGGTATTGAAATTTTTGGAGGCACAACTGAATTGAAAATAAGTTGTAGAAAGGGTTTTGTGGTTAACAGATTAGTCACTATTCATTTTCACTCTAGGACGAGTTATTGTTTTCAGCTTGATGACATTGCATACTTAACTAGATGATACCAAGGAACTTAGTATAAGCTTGCTCATGGATTACTGAATACCTCAAGTAAATTGATCATCACTTGAAGACAAATCTTCCATCTCATGCTTATCGGTAATCAAGGAGATATCTATGCTTCAACACATTTGAGGTCAGTCTAGAACCCTTGTTCAATGACATCTCTACTACAATATTATAGTATGAACAAGGCCTTTTAATCTGAGGAGTGGAGCAGATATTTTCATCTCTATAAACTGGTTGAGGTTAATGTGATATATGGCCACAGTAGCAATAAGGATATTGATTATATTTATACCTCCTCCTTGAGGAGGCATCACATACAACATTGATAATTAAGGGTGGATGAGGATCAGATTAGTGACTGACATCTTCTGACATCAACGAGACCAATTGAAAGGCATCTTCATCAGTAGAACATTTGACATTAGCAAAATTGAGACAAATCAAAGGCATATTTATGTACAATAGTAACAATATCTACTTCAACACTTTGAATTGATTTTCTTGATAGTTTCATAGATTGTACACCAATGGAATACATCAACAATTTGGATTTGGATTGTTATGTTTGAGTGATTTTGAAGTTGGGTTATCATTATACATTTGAACATATATCTGTGGCAAAGAACCTTTGTTGAATTCCTTTGAAAGTGGGTCATTGTACATGGTATAGGAGTCCATAGTTCATTCTTCCATTTTTATATTTTTCAAGGTGGTTGGGTGGTGCAAGATGGGAGAGTGCAGTCTCCTTCAGGTTTGTTATAGACATTTTTGGGCACTTCAACCCCAATCATAAATGTCCATAAACTAAGGGATCCTAAGTCCCTAAAATTGTTGCTTCACTACCTAAAGGAACAAGGTTAGCTAATTACATAATCTCCCAGAAGTTCTCCACTGAAAACTGCTCATAAATGGTCAAAACTAGACCATACTGAAAGCCCAGTGCAGAGGGTGCGATGCATATCACCTTCCCAGTGGACAAGGTGCAATGCATACTGAATTGATCCTCTATAGGGTGCGATGGTCGGGAATGGACAAATGGCAGAGACAAAATGCGAGGTGGAAGATCATGGAATCTTCTAGAAGCTTCCCCTCTGACACTTGCCTCTCTGTTTTCGACCAGGGATGAGTAAGAGATCATCATTCTCCAAGTGGAAGTAGGAACTATCAGAGAGAGGACACTAATCAAGATCCCAGAAGATGACTCGCCTCCTTAGAATCATCTATATATGGATCCCTCATCATAGAGATCCAAGAGGCTGGAATTTTGTATCTTATAGAGAAGCATTATTGGTTTCCTGGTGTACATTCATAGTGTTGGGTGATCTAAGCTTTTCTTGAGGTGAAGAAGGGCTTTCTAGTTGGAGGATGATGTTGGGTTAGAACATATGGTTGTAATCCTCTTGCTACTTTTCATCTTAATAAAGTTATTCTGGTTTTCCTCCATATTCTTTTGTACTTGTTTATATATGCATTTGTATGGTGAACACACATTTGGTGATTCTACAAGTGCTCTTTGAAGTTGGGCAGACGAGGAAGAAGCGACAAAGCTCTATCAGGAAGGAGAGGAAATCAAGTGCAAGACTAAGGTTGGTCTCCTTGGTCACCCTCTTGTCTATTTTCATAAAGGAAAACGAAAGTAGACTTTACTTGTTTGTTTCTAAGATAGCTACCAGTCTTAGTGGGAATAGCAGCATCCAAGTGGACACTATTCCCCGTAACAAAATGGTGACCTCGCTGGGGAACGACTAGATTGTTTGTTAGCCTATCTATCTTTGTTTCTTTTATAAACTTACAAACGGATCCTGAAGCCTAGCCAGCTAGCCTTCGAACTGCATTTGTTATACAAATGAAAAGTAGATCAATGCTGCATCAGTCTATCTCCAGGTTTTTTTTATGAATTAAACAATCGATATGCAAACAGTCTAATTGCCCTAAGTGGTGGCTCTAGTAACCTCTTTAGATCACCCCTGTGTTTTACATATACTGAACATTACTTACTCGGCCTAAATCCCTGAACTGAATTGCAAATTGTGAGTGAAAACTTGTTTAAAGTCTTGCACTGGTACCATCGCACCCTGCCTTCAAGGAAGACTCTATGCATCGCACTTCCCGGGTGCAGTAGGTGTGCTGCATACTGAATTCAGAGTGTGACAGGTGCGATGGTCAGGGAAGGTTAACTTTACCTTCAGGCTGTGGTTTTTTCTCACTGTTTTCAATCCTATTAAGGAATTTTTCTATCTGTAGTCAGTATATATCTGTGAAAACCCCCTTTTCTTTCATTATTCTGCCTCCTTAGTGCAAAGAACTGTAAGTGTTTTTATGTATTGTGCACCATTTTCAGTTCTCTTTTGCAAAAAAGTAGCATAATCGAACTGTAATTTCTGGATCTGAAAGTGTTGTAGCTGTCGTTTTCAGTTTTAGAAGACAATCCCATTGTTCTTGATAGTCGATTATATGGTTACTATTGCATATGATTTGAATTAGTAGTTTTTAAAGTGTCAAAAAACAATTTTCATTTTGAAATCTCAAAGTGTCTCTCTTATCTTCACTCCATTTTGAAAAGAAATTTGTTGAGTATTGTCGCTTTAAAAGTAATTCAAATTTGCACATAGCTTTCTTATCATCATTCATACATTAAGAAGGCTGAAAACAAATACATGCATGTGCATTTGTATTTTGACTGCTTGATTTGATTTAGGATAGTGCATTTAGCGTGTGCTTTGTGCTCTTTGCAGAAATATTCTTAACTTTATTTCCTTAGTAGCTAGGATTTTCATTGCCGAAAGAAGATTAAACGTTTGTTTATCATCTTAGACTGCATTTTAGGAATTATTTACACATCATGCGGTGAACTTGAAAGGAAAATTTTTAAGCAAGATCAACTTAAAATAAATTCAATGAATCTAACAACTCTTTGGAACCTAACGCACAATATCTAGAGGTCTAGGCTAGAGATGTATTTTGGCATCGTAAAACCTGGTAACTATTGTTTTCATTGTTGGTTGGGTGATTCCTCCACTTTGAGACGACAAGTGTCAGTACAGACTTGTGCTCCCACGTACCGTCGAGTATATCTTGGGAGACCATAATAGGCTGCATCCTTTATCCTTAGGAAGTCATGTCTGCTGCCCTATCGATCGCAATGCACTGAACACAACATTCAGGAAGATTGACTGTCGTGCCGTAAAAAGTATTATGTAGTTTTATGATTGGTTTGGTAATCCTCTCTGCCTAGATCTCGAGAGAAGTCTATTTTGCTCCTTTTCAGACTCCTTAAAGGAAAAGTCCTCTAAGCACTTGTCACTTCAGGCTCAATAAAAATCGAAGGCGACTAGAGCCATCTTTTGTTTTTTCTCGACTCTTTAAAATTGAAAAAACAAGTTGTGTCAAAGCGTCTAAAAATTTATTTTAAATCAGAATAACATCACAAATTCCCCTGTTGATCTTCAAGTTGAGAAAATGGAGTCTACCAACCAAGGCTTTCCCCTTGGAGGAAATCCTAGTCCCTTCTCCTCTTGGGGAGATGTTGGTGAACCCCATATGGCCACTTTGTCACTTCCAGGATTGACAATTGGTTTTCCTGTCTAGCTCTTCTCTACCTCTGTCGTTCAGAATCCCGTAATTCCTGAACAGTCAAATCAACAACTAGATGACACTATAGTTGCCTCCCAAGCTTATACTTCATCTGATTCTCCCTCTCCTCCTTCCTCTTCACTTGATAAAGCTGATAAAGCAAAAAATCAAGTAACTAAGAAGAAGAAGAAGTAGAAAGAGAAAAACGAAAAGAAGAAAAAGGAACCAAAATCGAAAGGGGGCAACCAAACGTCATCTAGTGAAAATCCTCACACCGCACTGTCGAAACCTAAATCTCCTTGTGTCATTTGCAATGGACACCACTATCACCGAGATGGTCCCTGCATCCCCCAAATCTTAAGGGACTAGTCTCCTCGTTTGCACAATCTGGTGGCGTAAACCTCTGGTGATCATGTTGAATGCTCACCATCAACTAGTGAAAGTGAAGAACATGGATAGAAAAGGAATCCCAAATCTCCTTGTAATTTGTGTGAAGGCAATCACGCCGTCCACCGTTGTCCCTTCCTTGACAAGGCTAAAAGAGTTTTGGATGATCGTCTGGTTTCACCGCTACGACTTCCTCCTGGATATAAAAAACTCTTGCCAAGTCCTCCACCGGTTGAAAATCTGGTTGGCCCATCATTGTGGTTAGCCGAAGCATCTATCATTCAAAATGAACCCTCTAAATCCATACCAGACGAATGACAAAAGGTCAAGATGGCGGTTGACCCTGTCTTGCCTTCAAAATGTTCATCTTCGAATGGTACCGTCACTGAAGAGAAAAGGAATGACACCATTCGAATTCTTTTCATCAGCACAGACTCCGATGAACTTGGGGGCATTCCTCTCGTTCCTTTATCGTAGGAAGGAAGTTCATCAGAGTCATATCTGGTCATCTATTTGGTCCCACCACCAAGCAGCCTAGTCATTTCCTTCGACCGGAATCTACTAGGCAGACCCCGTTTACCAGCTATTGTACCATTCAGAATCATTGTACAAGCTTACAGAATGGTTGTAGTTGGTACCATCATCGATGAAGCGGCTTCTGTCAGTATCCTTTCCTCAACTTCTTGGAAAGCGCTTGGTTCGCCATCGCTTTTGCCTGAAATGAGAAATCTGACAGGCTTCGACAAAGGAACCAGTTGACTTTTAGGAATCCTTCCAAATGTGACCATTACTTTGAGAAGGAAAACCATTCACATGAACATGATGGTAGTTCAAGTACCCTTGGATTTTAATATATGCCTTGGACGCGACCATATTTATTGTATGGGAGCCATCATCTCCTCACTCTTTAGAGTAATGTCTTTTCCGCACGAAGGCAGAATGGTCAAGCTCGTAGACCAAATGTCATTCCCTAGTTCACACATCGCAAATAGTCAAATACCATCCCTAAATGGTATTTTCAAGCAAGAAATGTCTCATCGATCTCCAGTCCATCCACTTGATGAGCGCGAGTGATTTAGGAGGATGAGACTGAAACCCAGGGGGCATGTACCCTGGTCTGTCTCGGCAAGAAAACCTTGGGTATAGAGTAAGTTTCCGCAGAGGATATATGACTAGTCTGACAAACCTGTCCTTACAGGAAAATGGGATCAAGCTAGAATAAGATACCTTTGTTAAAGTTATGTGAGTGGAATGCATCTCCGCCACTCACCTTTTTCTGTTTCAATAGACATTGTCGAGGAAGCATTTTATTTGCTACGTGGATAGAACTTTCTTGGTAACCTGGAAATTTTTCACTATACCTGGGGGCATGCAAACCTTTCCGCATGCAAGTGAAGAGCAGCTATTTATTTTTTAAATTTGTAGGACCTCTAACCCTTTAAACCCGTAAGGCTCGTCGTTTCCTAACTTGCATAAAGAAAGGATCCGTGGCAAAGCTTGAGAGATGTAAGCCACTTCAATATAGCATCTTGAATGAGACATTCTTATCATACGATTAGCGAGCAATGTTGTCGCAGAGTTCAAGCTCGTTAAAAAATAAACCCTCCACGAGCAATTTTAGCGCATAGTTCAAGCTCGTTAAAAAATAAACATAAGTCATGAGAAAATGTTCCCCCCAGCGTTTAAGCTCATTAAAAAATGAACCGGTAAATAACCATTGTGAATTCCTTATCGCCAGCTGTTGAGCCTTGGTCGTGTTCTCGCCATCACCTCCACTCTATTTTTAGCCTATCATTCACCCCCATATGATTGTTTACCCCTTCAAGGAACATCTGCGAAGAGTAATTTTGTTAGCCATCCTTGTGACACTGTCGTGATTGGAAAATTCCAAGTCTTACCTGGAATCAGCTGCTACCCGAAACCATCACTCGTTCATCGAAAACGAGTCTTCTTTAAGCTCTTTTCAACCTAACTCATAAAATAGGAAAAGATCGCTGAGTGATTGGCCTCTCCGGCTTGTTAAAGACATTGGAAGTGCTATCCCTCCTCTAGATTTTAATCTTTTTGGACCTAAGGGATTATTACACAAAAAGATCGAGTGCTTGTCTTGTTCGACTCGTTAAAACTATCGAAAATTCATCCCTTTTGTATTATTTTAAGCTTTTTCAGACTTAAGGGATTATATGACGAAAAAGAATCGTTGGAGTCTCATTTCCATTCCTTTCAGACTCTCTAAAATTGAAAATGACCGAGTTATCTTTGTCGTTAAACTCGTTAAAACCTAATAGCGACAAACTCATCCAAATGGACAAGAATGAGTTTCACTGTCGCTAGGCTCGCTAAAATATAGCGACAGGTTCGCCCGAAGGGCAGATTATAGAACAAGCATATGTTATCCTCCTCAAGCTTGAAAAAAATAAAGAGGTACTGGTGAGCAATGATTGGGGAAAATTGGGAAGAAAACTTGAAGAAACTTTATTGGTAGCAAGTCACTCTTGAATATGACACTTTCCTTCCGCATCCATGCCGGGTTGGGTTGTTCCATTCACTGGTCATCACCATTGGTCTGTCACACCATCCATATTTGGGGTTAATGCTACCAATCCATCATTAGTATCGCCAATATGTTCAAGAGAAGTCATTCAGACAATTCACCTGTGTCTCACCCACTGCAATACATTTATGCTTCATTCCTTCATGACCGCCACCCTGAACCCTGTATCATCAGTTTATTTTCACCTCCAAAATCATTTGCTTCGTTTCATGTCCTTGATGTGCGATTCATTAAGGCCCTCCTGTGACGGGTCGCTTCTTGTCGACATCAGCTCATTATCCAAGAAGTTGACTTAGGAACAACCCTTTCAGTACTTTGGAGCTTGCATGCCTCAATGGCAAGTTTCTCACTTTCGGCGACAAGTTTACATCAATGGCCTTCGACTGAGAGATTTTACGTGGTGTTTGACGCCAAGTCCCTTTTCACACCACGTGAATTGTACTATAGTACCTTGAGGGTTATTGTCATTATTGGTGATTCCTCTCGCGCCTGTTAACAACTTACATCATTGGCTAGTAATCAGGTGATGTCTTTCCATGTTCGACTCCAGCACATTTTTCACATGGATCGACTTGTACTCTGAGTGAAGATTGAACAAGTTTTGAAGACCCCAGATCTAGTTTCATCCATCTAGGCTGCGATATATTCATGAATATAAAAACATCCAGTGTACATCATTGCCGAACAGATGATCATCTAAATCAAAGCATGATGTGTCCATATCATCAGTTTGTCACACAGACGATTGTCTGTCCTATGTACATGAAAATGAATTTATAAAGCTGAGCATGGGAATGCCCGCCTCAACTAGATCATGAAAAAATGTTGTCGAATAATGTATTGTATTGTATCTTATTACAGGTTGTCCCCCAGCTCAGAAAAACTTCAGATCCTCATAGTAAAGCATTTCACCCCACATCAAAAAAGATTAACGACCTCATGCTTTAGGGGACAACTGTTATAGACATTTTTGGGCACTTCAACCCCAATCACAAATGTCCATAAACTGAGGGCTCTTAAGTCCCTAAAAGTGTTGCTTCATTGCCTAAAGGAACAAGGTCAACTGATTACATCATCTCCCAAAAGTTATCCACTGAAAACTGCTCATAAATGGTCAAAAATGGACCATACTGAAAGCTCAATGTAGAGGGTGCGATGCATATCACCTTCCCAATGTACAGGGTGCGATGCATACTAATTTTCTCCTCTATATGGTGCGATGGTCGGGAATGGACAAATGGAAGGGACACAAATGCGAGGTGGAAGATCATGGAATCTTCTAGAAGCTTCCCTTCTGACACTTGCCTCTCCATTTTCAACCAGGGATGAGTAAGAGATCATCATTATCCAAGTGGAAGAAGGAACTATTAAAGAGAAGACACTAATCAAGATCCCAAAAGATTCACCTCTCTGTAATCATCTATATATGGATCCCTCATTACAGAGATCCAAAGGCTGGAATTTTGTATCTTATAGAGAAGTGTTGTTGGTTTTCTGGTGTACATTTCACAGTGTTGGGTGATCTAGCTTTTCTTGAGGTGAAGAAGGGCTTCCTAGCTCGAGGATGATGCTGGGTCAGAGCACATGGTTGTAATCCTCTTGCTACTTTTCATACGAATAAAGCTATTCTTGTTTCCTTCCATATTCTTGTGTATTTGTTTATATATGCATGTATATGGTTAATACATATCTGATCTTGTATTACTTATGAATTTAGATCCTCGTTTCTTGCATAGTAATAAGTTGCTGTGATTCCACGGGTCCTTTTGAAGCTGGGAAGACAAAGAAGAAGCGGCGAAACTCTATCAAGAAGGAGAGGAAATAGAGCGCAAGACTTGGGTTGGCCCTCTTGGTTCTCCTCTCATCTCTTTTCATAAAAGGAAACAACAGTAGACTTTGATTGTTTGTTTCTAAGATAGCCACCCATCTTAGTGGGAATAGCAGCATCCGAGTGGACACTATACCCGTATAACAACTATGTCAAAGAGGACCTAGAAAATTAAATGTATTTCCCCATTCCCCAAATTAATGACGTCGTGCATGATTCAAGTTCCAATGTGTGTGGATAAGTGGGGGTTACAGATTGTTATGGATTATGGTGGTAATAATCGTGAGATGTATGAGTTGACGTGAAATTTTAATAACAATGATGACATGAAATCATTGATATTAAATATAATACATTTTCTAATCACAATGCAACAACCCCCACCAACTAAGATATGACCATCCTCGGTCATAATTGAAACATCAATCAAATACACAAAGGTTATTAGGGACGTACCTGAAGACTTACCTTGGCAGAGTATCAAAATGTGTAGAGTGACAGCACTGGGTACTTAGAAAATATTTCACCACAGAGTAGCAGCACTGGTGGAGTAACAACAGTGGCGGAGTAACGACAGTTGTGGAGTAACAGCACCAGCGAAGTAACAACAGTTGCATAGTAACAACACTGATGGAGTAACGACAGTTGTGGAGTAATGGCACCAGTGGAGTAATGACAATTGCGAAGTAACGACATCGACGGAGTAACAACAGTTGCGGAGTAGCAATACCCGCAGAGTAACAACAATTGTGGAGTAACGACACTGACAGAGTAACGGCAGTTGCGGAGTAACGACAGTTGCGGAGTAACGGCACTAGTAGAGTAACAAAAGTTGTAGAGTAACGGAACCAGTGAAGTAACGGTAGTTGTGGAGTAACGGCACCGACGGAGTAACGACAGTTGCGGAGTAATGGCACCGACAGAGTAACCGCAATTGTGGAGTAACGACACTGGCAGACTAACAGCAGTTGTGGAGTCATGACACCGACAGAGTAAGGGCAGTTGCGGAGTAACGGCACCGACGAAGTAACGACAGTTGCGAATTAATGGCACCGTGGAGTAACAGTAGTTGTGGAGTAATGGCACCAACGGAGTAACAATAATTACAGAGTAATGGTACTGGCGGAGTAATGACAGTTGCAGAGTAATGACAATTGCGGAGTAACGGTAGTTGCAGAGTAACGACATTAGCGGAGTAACAATAGTTGCAAAGTAACGACACCGGCATAGTAACGACAGTTGTGAAGTAATGACACTGGCGGAGTAATGGAAATTGCGGAGTAATGGCACCAATAGAGTAACGACACCGGTGGAGTGACGAAAGTGGCAGAGTAACAACACCCAAAGAGTAACAACATCCAAGGAGTAATGACATCCAACACATCCAACACTTAGAAAATTTTTGAGGGTAACAACAGTGGCAGAGTAATAACACCCAATGGATCTGAGGAAACCATACACTAATAAGACTTAGGAAAAAAATGGAGAAACATCATGAAACCTCAAGAACTTCCTTCATTTATTTTGGGAAAACAACATCATAAAATAAATAATAAAAGAATCAAAATTTTTATTGAAAAATAGTAAAAAAATAAATAGTTCAAGTTGCAACGGCTATGATTTTGACTGCAACAATGTTGTTTCCTAAGAGAATATCAATCTGTTTCAAGAAACAACAATATGTCAATCTGTCAATGGTAAATGAATGGAAAAATGTTTTGGCGAAAATGACTTTGATCTTCAAATGAAAATCAATTCTCCATTTCTCCTGTTATGAATCCATTAGGCAATGAAAAAGTCTTCATGTTGTTGGTGAGAAATAACAGGAATAATTTGTAGCAAACTCTTATGATAAATTTCCATGGCACCTCGAAAGAATCAAAATTATATGATATTATATTTCTTACTAGATACTTGGATGAAAATCTATTATTTCATTATCATTTCCTTCAATAATCACTTGTTCAAAAACAAATTGACCTCCTTTATTCTCCTCGGACTTGCAAAAAACGAGCGTCTATCTGTGATAAAACATGTAATCATGGAAGAAGAGAGGTGATTGAGTTCTCTAAATCTAATATATATGAAAAAAATTAACAAGTAGTTACTTTGTAAAACAAATCCATGGAAAACAAATAACAAAGTAGAGTTAATTTATTACCTGCGGGACAGCGGTGGCTAACCATACTGACCAACAATATTTTAACCATAACTTCTTTGTTTTTTGTTCGATTTGCGTGATTCCAAAGCCAAATTAAAGTGAATAAATAGGGATATCTCCAATTGAAATAGGTTTTAAAAATTCCATAATATGATATGTCAAATTTACATAGAACAACCTGCATAACAAAGTCATTTTTGATTTCCCAACTTAGACCAACAGTTGATATTTTAAACATAACTTTTTCGTTTGATGATGGATTGAACTGATTCAAATTAAAAATTAAAATAGATTCATGTAAATATATCCAATAGAAACAGGTTTTGAAATCATGAAGAATTGATGGGTCAAATGTGCGAAGGAACAGTTGGAAAAACAGAGTTTTAAAGTTGCTGATTTATGATAGACAATCAGTATTTTGGTCATACGATATCGAAATTGGGTGATTCAAATTGAATTGTAAACTAGATTAATAGGGTGATATACCATAGAAACAGGTTTCAAAAATCTAGTCATTTAGGCCTCTAAAAATGGGTTGTCCCAACTGTGTTCCTAAGTTGTCTACTCGACATACTGTCAATGTTTTAGTCATAACTTTGTCATTTCAAATCCAAATTGAGTGATTCAAATTGGATTAGAAAGAAAAAATAAAATGACACTTAGGATAGAAATAGGTTTTGGAAATACACCCATTTTGTTCCTCAAAACATGACTATACCGACTATTATTTCAATGGTTTTATCAAGCCCATACGCCCTAAGATATGATAATTTTTTTTTTTTTTTCCAAAATGATGATGAGTGTTTGTAGAAATCTGATTTTCAATATAATATATCTACATACACAATTAAATTCAAATATTTACTGTTGATATTGATATACTCAACAAGTTGCAGCAAACACAACTCGTTCAACATATAACAAAAATTATTTATATTCTATTTTCTACACTAACCTATTCTACCTTGAAAAGTAAAGCATACTTATGTATAAGAGTACTTCCAATGGAGCCATTTTAGAAATAAGGCCTCAAGTGTATACATACCTGAATTTGAGAAATGTTTGTCAATAAAAACTGGGGTATGAGAGACCAACTTCCCTTGAAAATATGATGTCAAAAATTGCTGAAGTATGGAGTGACGCTGAAAACAACTGATGAAGTGAAACCAATCTTAAATATATTCTTTACTTTCTTGATTTCCCATAGTTGTCATATCATGAAGTTCTTGAGTTTCTAAAACAACTTGTTGACGCAGACTAGAAGAAACCTCATTTTCTTCTACAATTTTTGGATTTGAAACATTTCAAATCTCGATATAAGTTTTCTGCAATTGTGTATGCGAGATAGGTTGGGTGGGAAGGGTAAGTAAATTTTGCAATTCAACATTGTAAGCCTATTGTATTGGTTTATTACAGTGAGTGTGTGGAATGAGTTGAGCAGGATATTGTGTAGAGCATGGAGGATTTTGATGATGTAGTTGATTGGAATGTGTGGATAATTTTGATATGCAAGCAAGGTGTTCTTGAAAAGATGGAAAAGAATATGGATGATATTTTTGTGCTACAAGATGAGGGAGAGTAGTCATGTAATCATAGGATGAACCATGCCAAAATTGTGGAAAATATTGATAGGGGGTTATATTGAGATTGGCATTTTTGCCCTAGCACATGAGTATTCCATAATAGATTATCCAAGTAAGACAATGGAGAGGAAGTGTTTTGAAACATACATGTAGGCCAAGGTTTCCATGGTTGTGAAATTGTTACAGCTTCTCCATCTCTTGGAAATTTTGTTTTCAACCCAGGTAAGAAAGAGAAACTATCCATGGGATGCTCCTTTTGGCATTGAGGAAAAATCACTTCTTCAAATTCTGCTTGACTTTTCTTAACCTGCAAAACATGCAATTTTGAATTTAGAGAGCTAATAAAATCAACTTTAAAATGTTCAAATAAATCACTGATTTCATCTCTTATATCTCCTGTTCTTGTAGCAGATTTGGAAAGGAAAGAAGAAAATTCTCTAGAATTCTTACCAGCCTTAGATATTCCTCTTCAATACCTTATGCATAAATCACAAACATCATCATATGATAGATGAAAAACATCACATTTTCCTATCAGATTTAGCATTTTATAATTTCATATTTGATTAATTTAAGAATGAGTGTTTTTAAGATCTCTTTTTCCAAATGCTTATACTTTTATTTTTGAAGGTTGTATTTAAATCGCTCCAAATAGTCCTCCAAGATTTCATCTTCCCCTTGTATCATACTGAAAATATCTTCATTGGCCTTGCAATAGTCTTAGTACTTCTCCAAGAATACATTCTTCATGTCCTCCCCTGTTTTGATGTAGTTCCCTTCAAGGCTCATGAACCATCGAAGAGCTATGCCTTTTAGAGTAAGAGGAAACACTTTCAACCTTTGATCATTAGTAAAATATTCATATCCTCTACAAAGTACTTCAAATTCAAATAAGAATGTATCTAGGTCCTCATTATCCAAACCATGAAAATTTGGTAGAGAAGATGGAGGAATTATGTGCATTTGTGTGACTTCTTCTAGATCTCTGATAGGGAATTCAAAAGTAACAATGTAAGCCATTTCTTACCATAATATAATATGTTCTTCATGTGTCGCTTTGAGGTTCCTCCTTTAGATATTCCTGTCAATTTGTTAGTGGAATGGGTGGTGCTTTCATCACCACTTTGAGTGAAATGATACGATTTTTTTCAAATTTCTACCTTTTTCTTCCTAGTTATTCAAAAAAACAATTTGAAAGGAAATTTAAAGCTCAAGACTTAAAGCAAGGTGTCAAAAGACCCTTACCTCCCCAGGACAAGAAACCAAACAAGAAAAGAATACACACAAGGAAATCTAGAGCTCGGGACCTAGAGCAGGGCGTCAAAGGACCATTCCCTCCCTGGGACAAGAGATTAGTTTTTCCAAAATCAAAACAAACAAAAATGTCGAAAAAAATAAAAATAAAAATAAAAAAGAAAATTAAGCTCAGGACCTGGAGCAGGGTGAGAGAACTCTTTCCCTCCCTAGGATGAGAGAGTGGATCCTATAAAATAAAAACAAGCAAAAATGCAGGAAAAAAATTAAGCCCAGGACTTGGAGCAGGGTGTCAAAGGACGATTCCCTCCCCAAGACGAGAGATTGACCCTCTAGTTGATATAGTTTGTGTCTTGCACCTTGTTAGCCTTCCCCAACAATGGCGCCAAAATGCTGGTGTTTGAGTATGAACAAATTATTCAATCCCGTTTCCTACATTAATTTATCAATCCAGGTGCGTACTCTTTTCAAGGTAAATCACAAAGTATATGCAGGGACAAGGTTATAATCTACATGAATCAAGGGTTAATGGTTAACAAATCAAAGCATCGATGTAACATTAATGGAAATTAAATTGCAGAAAGAAAATCATTCACAACAACCTATGGAAATCTGTAACAGCAATAAAGAAAATACAAGTAGTAAAACAATATACGTAAAGAGGACACACGCATAGCACCTGATTAGAAGAGTGGGCCCAACTCCCTGGTCAGGGCTGTGCTTAACTCATATATTGAGAAAAATATCAGAAGTCTGGAAATTTCATTAACAAGAGTTCCACTGTTACAAAACTCAATTCTTACATCATCTAGTCCCCCTTTCTATCTAAATTGTGTCTTTTAAATATACAAACATCCAAAGGAAAGTTACAACAAACTGATCTCAATATTCAAGATGAGATTTGAGAGATCTGTCCATCATGATTCAACTAGAATAAGTCGAATTTGGTTATTACAATTTGGGCAATTCTGGAAAATGGCCGCAATAGCAAATCTACAAATATGTCCTTCGAAGAACCTTGCATTTCTCCCAATACAAATCGAATTTCTAAAAACGGCTCATTGGGTAATTGATTTGGTTTGTTCTAAACAAAACCCATGTCTCGTATTTTCCATATTCGCTTTCATTTTCCCAAAACATCCAACGTAAAATGATTGCTTCTTATGCCAACGAATTCCTGAGTTGGAATATCTAATTATCTGTTGATGACCAAATCTGCAATCTGAAAAAGAGCTTGGAGGCTAAAATCATGAGTGAGGTTATAAAAAATGAATAAACAAAAATTATGCATAATAATAATTAATTATTAAAAATAAATGAGATCAGATATTATTTATCCACAAGAGCATAAATGATTATGAAATGGAATTATAAATAAAAAATGGTAAATAATGTGATATAAGAATAGTGAAAATAGATGAAATGAATGTTAAAAAGTGGTAATAATAATGACCAATTAAGAGCCCAACACATGTATGTTTCAAAGCACTTCCTCTCCATTGTCTTACTTGCATAATCTATTATGGAATACTCATGTATTAGGGCATCCATGACAATCTCAATATAACCCCCATCAATCTTGTCCACAAGTTTGGCATGGTTCATCCTATGATTACATGACTACTCTCCCTCATATTGTAGCACAAAAATATCATCCATATCCTTTTCCATCTTTTCAAGAACATCTTGCTTGCATATCAAAATCATCCACACATCCCAATCAATTACATCATCAAAATCTTCCATGCCCTACACAATATTCTATTCAACTCATTCCACACTCTCACCATAAAAAACCAGTACAACATGCTTACAGTGTTGAATTGCAAAATTTACCTACCTTTTGTTGGCATTATGGCATAGGTTTGATGCTATGGCTCTGGTGTTATCCTTGATGGCAACCCACCTTGGTGGTAGATCTCAATTCAGGCACTCAGAAAAAAGAAAAAGACATATACACAGGTTCATCTAGACGAATACGCGTATACACGCGGATTATACGTTACGAAAGCGTGTATATGTTGGGGAACTTACTCTTCGTCCATGTTAGTTAGTCCTTGGGATTTGAACCTATGGTTTTGGACCATGGCGACTCGTCAGATGTGTTGATCCCTAGTTTTGGGTTCGTGGTAATGAAATGTTATGGTTTTGGACCGTGGTATTGTGGAAGGCCTAAGACTGTAAAAGAGGAAGGAGATCTTGTGGCAAATTATCATCTGAATTATTATTGAATATCTAAAAAAGTGGTAGATCTGAATGCTGGTAATTGGGTTATGGTGCAGATCTGGATCTGAATAAAGGAGGAACCTTAGCGCAAAGAAGAAGGATAAGTTCTATTGATGGGTCATAATCTTTAAGCTTGAATGATAATATCTTTATATGATTTTGGTTTGTTATATGTGGTGCTTGCTTGATCCATAACATTGATAATCTGGGTTAATTAGTGTTTTTGAATATCTGAAAGAGTGAATTATTCTTTATAGATCTGTACGCAGGTTCAGTGAAGTGAAGGTCCGTATACATATTGGTTCAGTGTATGAAAACAACATATACGCAGGTTCTTCCAAACATAGAAGCGTATGTACGCACGTTGCAGGTTATTGAAATAGCGTATATACTTTAAGTTGTGATCTAGCTGCTTCTGTTTATTGCTGTTGTGTTCTGGGTTCAGTGTTTGGTGTGTGGTTTCTGGTACTGTGTTTTGGGTACAACTGTTAGAGAATTATCTACTTGATTCAGATCTAATTGGTGGAAAGGAGATTGGTTGATTCTTGATGATTGATTGATGTTTATGGATCCAGTCTGGAAATTTATGAAACGCGGTCCCTGGAAGAAAGAGAAGGTTGTATCCTTCTGTAGGCCATCACCTACGTACTAGTATCTTGGCTAGTGCAAGAGCTAAAGGGGGTTGTAGCTCCCTTCCAGGAGAAGCTGGAGAACGAGAAAGGGTTGTAGCTCTCTGCAGGTAGCAGCCTGCGTATTGGTAAAGGACTACACCAGTACATTGTAAAAGAAGTTTCTAATTAACAAGAAGATAGAGACGAATTGCAGCAGGTGGTTTTCACCCACTTTGATTTTCCACCTTATATCTTGTGTTCTTGTGCGTGATTATCTTTCTGTTCTATTTTACTGTCTCTGGTTATTGGTTATTTGATTATGCAACACAGATTAACAATCATCATCAGAAAGATAAAGTAAATTAAAAGTTTGCTTTGTATACACGGTTTTCCTTCTGCATAGTTGCGTATATACGCGGGTTTAACTAACTGAAGTAGCGTATATCATTTGTTTTGGAAAAGGAATATTTGACT